>NXFB01000138.1:49240-75313 GCA_002525835.2 Ipomoea batatas | reverse complement strand
GACGCCACTTGAGGAGGTGACGCCACTTGAGAAGGTGACGCTGCTTGAGGAGTAGCACCACTTGATAAAGAAGAGGCAAACGCCGCTGATGAGGAGGCGGCCGCCCTGCCTGGCCTTGCATCCCTACTACTAGCTGGGCCATCGTCGCCACCGTCTGTTGAATGCGCCGCCACTTGGAAATCCGTGGCTTGGATGGGAGCAGCATTCACTGGGAGGGGAGCGCAACCCCCATCGTGGTTGTTGTTGAGTTGGCTACGGAGATCACCCTCTCGACGATGATTGTTATTCATCTGGCTGCGAAGATCACCCTCGCGGCGATCTCCTACACGATTACTGTTGAGCTGCTCACGAAGATCGCCCGAGGCGTGACCATTGTTCGACGAGAACCATGAGAGCTGCTAGATCCAGATCGCGCCATTGATAGCAATGAGATGAGATGGGTGTTTGTGAGGTGTGAAGTTTGCCTGAGATCTGATCTCGGCTCTCAATGAAAGCACCACTGACGGTAATAATGTGTTACCGGTATCTTTTGTATTACTGATCTCAATGTAAGAGTACAATAGTGAGTTCAGCCTAGTAAATGTTGTGTCCCCTCCTCTACAAGTGTGAGCGTCATTTTATATCCCTGAGTGCAACGACTCTCTGTTTCACCTTTATTGCGCAGTATTAATGCTGGGGAGCCGTTGAGTGGCTCCGCATCATTAATGTGTAGTAATGCTGGTTTGACCTTAATGCTGGGGAGCCGTTGAGTGGTTCCTCATCATTAAGGTGTAATAATGCGTGTTTGACGTCCGTTCATCTGTCTTCGGGTTTCCCATATTTCCGGGTCGAGTACCTAATTACCTTGTCAGGAAGTTTTAGCCTTAGCAACTACCCGGGACTGGGTAATTGTGGCAGTAAAATTTCCCAATGTTGGCTTTGGATTTTGTTGCAAGTGTTATATTCATACTAGGCTCAAATGTTAGAAAATCGGGGGTGTTACAGGCTACATCTCTAACATGTATGCAACAATGAAACAAATGAATATGATGAGTTTGAAGATTAGTTGGATGAAATGTTTCGTGATGTTGGAGAAGAGTTCACCAATCGATCAAATGAGTTGAATGGATTATTGAATGATTCAATACAACCTTTGTGGCCGGGGTGTAATAAATATACCTAATTATCTGTTTATAAAAATTATTAATTTGAAAGCTGGGAATGGGTGGAGAGACAAGAATTTTACTGCCATGCTTGAAATATTAAAGGATCGGATATGCTTCCACACGGTAATGAACTTCTGAAGAGTACATATGACCCATGGGTATGGGTTATAAACAGATACATGCTTGCCCAAATGATTGCATATTGTTTAGGAATACTTATAAAGAATAGCACGCATGTCCAATATGCAGGGCATCTCGTTACAAAACAAGATAGAATATTGATGATAAGGTAACTTTGAAAGGTACACCATCTAAAGTTCTGTGGTGTCTCCCAATTATTCCAAGATTTAAGCGTATGTTTGCAAATCCAAGCGACGCAAATAACTTAACATGGCATGTAGATCAAAAACTTTTTATGGAAAGTTTCGGCACCCGGCTAATTCTCGTCAATGGACAATATTTGATAATGCATTTCCTAAATTTGGCCACGAGTCGAGAAATCTTAGACTTGGACTTTTTACTGATGGTATGAACCCTCACGGGAACCAAA
Source organism: Ipomoea batatas (assembly GCA_002525835.2). Lineage (NCBI taxonomy): Eukaryota > Viridiplantae > Streptophyta > Magnoliopsida > Solanales > Convolvulaceae > Ipomoea > Ipomoea batatas. The sequence continues at coordinate 73,618 of NXFB01000138.1, read as the reverse complement.
GTAGCAAACATAACTCGTGGCCAGTTATGTTGGTAACTTGTAATCTACCTCCTTGGTTGTGTATGAAGCGCAAATATATATTATCGTGCTTGCTGATTTCTGGGCTAAAACAAACATGGAATGATATAGATATCTTTTTGGCGCCTTTTATTGAGGACTTGAAGAAATTATGAGAAGAAGGCGTGTTAGTGTTTGATGCATACCGAAAAGAGAGTTTTAAGTTGCATGCAATGCTTTTCTGCACAATCAATGACTTTCCAGCTTATGAAAACATGTCTGGATATAGCGTCAAAAGACATAAGGCATGCCCCATATGTGAAGATAATACAAGTTATCATCAACTTGTTTATGGTAGAAATGCAGTGTAACACCCCTAAATTTTCACGCTGAGATTGGCAAGAAACTTAATATAGAAGCAGCTAGCAAATCTCAGAACCCAATTATATAAAAGTGAAAGCAATACTAATACTCAGAGGGTGTCACGCCACATCTAGGTAAACCCACACCTAGATGCTAAGGCAAAAATCCACAATCTACTCATTAATCCTCAAAAGTAAACATAAACAAATAAGTCAATACATATCCAGAGTCTAAGGCGGGCAGGCCTGAAATGTCTAAGTAAACCAACAAACCACTAAGCTAGTCATAAGGGGAAGTAGGTATACTGCTAGCGCTCTCACGACTCAATCTACTCCATACTTGGAAAACAGTTAGAAATATTAGCAAAGAAATGCTAAGCAATCCACCACTCACACTCGTGAAAAATAAGTAGTATAACATAGGTTGTAAATAGATTTAAACGCGCATATAGAATATATACGCCAACGAGACTGTCATTTGTTTAAAAACCAGATGACTCAACAACAAGGTAAATGAATCACAAACCAAGGACACTTCCAATGAATACAATAACAAAGGATAAATCCACAATACAACAGTTCCATAATCAGATAATCAACCAAATGCAACCTCAATTGAACGACTCAAGTGAAACCAATCAATTACCAACCTCACATCGCTCCCTTAGAGTGACCCCAAACCAAGATACATAGGATAAGATCCAAACCACAACCACCAAACCATAATACCAAACCATCACACCAATGTCACAACACAGAGGCATAAAGCCCAACCACAGAGGCATAAAAGCCCATTACCACAAAGGCACAATGTCCAACCACAAAAACACAAAAGCCCATTACCACAGAGGCGTAAAGCGCAACCACAGAGGCACGAAGCCCACACAATTCCTCTCATAACAACAGATACAAGTCGAGCAATATCTCGATTAACCACTTCCCAAAGAGTACACAAGACTCGAGAAGCCAAAGAGTTACTCACAAGTCACAAGGACTCAAGGTCTCAACACATCCAACTTAGATTCATTCCCAGAGGAAATACCCATACCAACAGTACTTAGATTCAAAACATGGACACAGGACATGCTCAGAACAATATAATAACCAAAGAATAAACCAACAATACTCCATCAATAATCCAAGATAATGACCAACAACTATGAATCAATACTCAATAGACAAGGTAATATACTCAACAAGACATTCAGAATATATTCCAGAATCAAAGCTGAAACAACAGAGTCAATAGACCACAAAACAATCACTAGAATAGAACCAGGAAATGAACTGAAGCAATGACCTAGCGGAACACACCAGACCGCCGATCCAGTCCACGTCCACAGACGGAACCAACTGGCGGAACCCAGCGGTCTGCCGCACTCTTCCGCGAGAAGAGGTGGAACCAAAAGTATTATTAGTAATTGTAGAATTTATTAGTTTGATTAGTTGTGATATTTATTAGTTTGATTAATTGAGAAGTTTATTGGTTTGATCAATTGTGAGATTTTGAATGCTAATTTGCTTCACATGTTCTAAAAGTTGATGTGAATTGTAAAATTGCCGCACAGGTTTTAGTTGGAAATTATACAATAAATTTAATAATTAAAAAATATAAACGACATCAGTTTTTTAAACAAACTGGCATCGTATAATATTTTTAAAAAATAAAAAAAATTATATACGGCGTCAGTTTTTTAAACAAATTGACTTCGTATATAATTTTTTTAAAATTTTTTTAAAAATAAATGACGTTGGTGTTTAGACAAAACAGACGGCGTATGATATTTTTTTAAATAGTACATACGACGTCGGTTGTTTTACGTATGTTATTTTTTAAAACAACCGACGTCGTATGTTAGTTTTTTATTTTCTTAAAACAACCAACGTCATATGTTACTTTTTATTTTTTAAACAATAAATGACGTCGGTTATTATGGAAAACCGACGTCATATATACTATTTTTAAAATAAAATTAAATACCATACGCCGTCGGTTTTCCTTAATAACTGACGTCCTATGTAATATTTATTTAAAAAAATTATACGACATCGGTTTTTTACATCCGACGTCGTATCATTTATTTACAGCGTCTGCTAGAATGACGTCGAATTTTAACCGATGTTAAAAGTGTTTTTTGTAGTAGTGAATTAGAGTTCTTTGAGTGTATTATATGTTTAGAATAACTTATTTTGATTAAAGTTAGAAACAAGGACTAATTGTGGTTGGTTAGATTCAAAGTTGCACCCAGAATTCCAAAAAGTTGCACGAAGCAATCTATGCTCGTGCATTAGGTCGTGACTGGTTCCGAAAATCAACCTCAATGAAGGATTTAAGGCTATATATAAGCACAAGGGATGCAAGGAGCTAGATTAGATTTACATTTTCAGAGATATTTTGTACTCTAGGATTAGATTCCAACTTGACACATTGCGTCTAATTCCTTGGGAAGATTCAAGATCAATTGATGAAGATGTATGCTAAGTGATTTCTATTTCAATCTTTACTTGCTTTCAATTGTATTACTTGTGATCAATCATGTGTTCATTCATCTTTTACCCTAGCTATGCATATGTGACAATGTGGCTAGAATTTTAGGAATTGGATTGAGTTTGCCTTGTAATGATGCATGAATGACTTTAATTGCTTAGAGGAATTGAGATAATGTGATTGATGCACAAAGATCTTTGTTGGAGGTGGATTTTGTGTAGTTTCTTCTTTCTTGCATACAAATTTAAATCAAAAGATCTTCAAGTTGACTAAGCAAAATGGGCATAAAAAGTTACATACAGAAAGATCTTTCTTTTCAGCATCTGCAAAAATATGGTAAAAAGAGGAGTACAGTAAAGGAAAGTTGGATTTGTGTTGCTTTTATAAGACACTCTTTTTTTAGGTCAATCAAATGCAGCTAACCAGCCAGTGCACGCCTTCGTAACCCTACCAGCTCTGAAACCTTCTGAATTTGTCTCTTCCTAATCATCCTTATATTTACACAAATTATCTCTGCAAAGCCAAACATTATATTCTAGTTGGTTTGCCCTAATTTCTTCTATTGATTTTTGTCAATCCTTTCCAATATCTCATCTGTTTGGATTAAAAATGATTCAAAGGTGAATAAGAGACATAATAAATATGCAATATTATAATACAATTAAAAACTATATATATTTATAAAATACATAACGAAAACTCAAAACAAGTATGCATACACAATTGAAAAACAAAAATTGCAATTATTTACTGATTTAATTTGTAAAATAAGAGATTACATTTGAACCACAATACATTAAAAATGGTATTATTTGCTTTCTTTCACTTTTATTTAGAATATTCTATGTGAGTTTACGATCCAAGGAAACTCTTGGGGTTATCATTTTTGTATTTGAAAAATGTATTCACCACGGGAATCATTTTGGGGCAATTTTCAAATTTAAAAAATTTGAAAGCACATTTCTAGCTCAAATTTATGTTTTAAAAAATCCTATTGTGTGAGCGTGCGTGCGTGCGTGCAAGCATGTGTGTGTGTGTTTTTTTTAAAAAATTTTTTGAAAGAAGAAAGATTCATTAACATAACTCGGACTACAAAAGGTCAACAATAAACATGGGAGGGATTTCATTCTACTCCCTACGGTCAGAAAGAGAAAGAGACTCTCTTGCTAAACTGTGAGCAATCATATTCGCAGACTGTTTAACAAAAGAGATACTCCCGTGCGAAAAATAATGCAACACATCTTTAATATCGATAAGCAGTATAAATTAAAAGATGAGGAAGAGCTATCGAGACAACTAAGACCTTGAACAACATTTAGTGCATTCGCTTCAATCTCCACAAAGTATATGTTATGTTTTTGTCTTCCAACCAGCTCAATGCTTCCCGGATGGCCATGATTTTCGCTTCTTTTAGGAGAGAAACACCACGTTTCAGACCTGTCCATTTATTCAAACTTCTCCATGCATAGCTCTAACCTTCAAAAATCGATCCATGAATCAAATCCTCAATATTTGCTAACGACTTTGATAATTTTGGCAATTCAAGTTTCTCTCAAGTTTACATGATACATTTTTTTTCTTCAAATCTCTATTGCACAAACAATTATTCCAAAAACGTTTTTCTATTTAAACTGAAAGTATATTAATTAACGAGATTCTAGAAACACTGGTCTGATATTAAGATACAATTAAAATACATAAAAAAAAATTCGATCGGGATTTTAAGTAAGTCCAAAAGTTTGACGTGCATGCATGTTCTCTAATCATGTGTGATAGTTACTACATAACTAATTATTAGGAACTTTGACAAAAGTCTACTTTCACCATTCACATTCTAAAAAAGTAGTCTTCACTCTGATAATGTCTTCTTTACATATACATCTTACATGAGAACATCTTTTCAGGAAATTCAAAACTAATCTAGTTCACTTATTTATCAGAAAAAATCTAACAGATATTATGTAATTTAAACCACAGTAGCATTTTGATAATTTTTCTCCAACTTTAAAAGTGTAATTTTTAATATTATACAATATTTTTACTATATAAATGTATTTTACATAAACCTTAAAATCTTTTTTTTTTAAACTTAAATTCTATGTCTAGATCGTAAATGCTAAACTTAAGTAGTAAAAGGTGAACTGATAAATCAAACTAAAAGTGAAACACTAAACCAGACAAAAAAAAAATTATATCATCATAAACTCTAAAACGCGAACCTTAAAAGTATTGCACTTTCAAATTGACCAAATTAACAATATAGTGTTGCAAAGTGCACAACATACCATTGAAAAGTGTACTTAGCTTTTAAAGTTGGAAAAAATTATCGAAATGCCAACTCAATTTTTTTTCCGTTGCTCTAGACCGTTAGATCTGACTAGATAAACGGTGGTAATTGGTAATTAATTTTATCCTACGAACAAGTTCTGATATGATCATATATATATATATATATATATATATATATGTTCAAATGTGGCAGTGTCTTCTCGTGCGGTTCACACAACTCAATGTTAAGAAATGCACCACAATGAAAATGCATAAAAACACCTCATAACTCCCCTGTTTCTAATTGTGCATTTCTTAACACTTTGTGGTGTATTTTTTTCATACATAGTAGTGTGTTTTTTGTGAGAGTTAATTCCATTTTTGGTCCTAGATTTATAGGTGGCATTCCACTTTTAGTCCTTTTTTTAAAAAACATCCACTTTTGGTCCTAGTATTATTGTGGCATGACCATTTTTGGTCCTTCGTCAATAAAATCATTGAAATGCCGTTAAATACAATGACATTTTGATCATTTTTATACAAAGTAGGTTGACCCGCTATATTTTTTATGTTTATTTTTTTAAACAAAATCAAAATTGAAGACTGAAATGCTCTTGTTTTAGACTAAATTTAAACTGTTTTCTTGATGAAGGACCAAAAATGGTCATGCCACAATAATACTAGGACCAAAAGTGGATGTTTTTTAACAAAAGAACTAAAAGTGGAACGCCACCTATAAATCTAGGACCAAAAATGGAATTAACTCTTTTGGTGATGTGTACCTAATAGTGCATATTTGTATGGTGTATTTCTTAATATTGAGTGGTGCATTTCTTAACATTGAGTTGTGTAAACCGCACCGACCGCACGGGAACGCACGACCACACCTGATTATGACCCTATATATATAGGGTCTGGTCCATATGCAATTAGCTCTTCCGGTGCAGTTGAGTGGCCTGGTGCATTTACATACGCATCCATGCCTAATGCATCACATGACACTCATAGGTATACCACCAAAATATACATGGTGCAAGATCGAAATTATCAAAATGTCACCGTATTTTTTCTCATTAGTGCACCACAAACTAGCATTTTGTGGTACACCACAGTTCATTCAAAAGTGCATCACAAAACACTCACAAGTGCACCACATAACACTCACAAGTGCACCACATAACACTCACATGTGCACCACACACCAACACTTAGCGTACCACTAAAACATATATGATGCAGGAAATTATATACCAAAATGCCACCACATTTTTTTCAATCTTCATTGATTTTCAATTGTTCCTACATTCCGTATTCTTTGTTTGGTGGGACGGATAGCCTCAGAGCTGAGTGAGAACCTTCTTTGAGATGCTCATTTCGCAAAAGACTCATTCCTGTAGCTTATTGCGCTCGATGATATGAGCGAATTCAGTGGTCTAGATGAGTCTACACGACTGCATGTGAGAGCAACGTCGCATTTGAACCAAATTACACACTCATTGTTGGCACGCAAGGCTGAATCCACGAAACAAAAGGAATAGCTTAACACTATAATAGAATTTTCAAGAATAAAAAAAATATTTACAAATGACATAATACACTTATTTTAAGAATGTTATTCTGTTCTAATTTTATTCCACGAAACAAACATGATGTTATATATAACAGGAAAAAATGACTAGTAAAATTTAATTGTAGAGTGCTATTTTTTCCTCTAATTTTATGTGTAATATTATATTTTAATAGTCAGTTTTTAATGTGATATTAGCTATAAGGTTTTTTTTTTTGAAAGGATTAGCTATAACTCTATAAGGTTTTAAAAATAAATATTTAATACCCTCAAAAAAAATATATTTAACCATATACTTATAAATTGGGCTATTCACCTCACTTGCATATTAATTAATGCAATAATTGATGGATTATAATTGCAGTTTTTTTCTATTTGATTAGGTAATTAATTAATTGTTAATTAATTGAAAAAGTATATTGCAGACTTGCAGTCTTAGCTTGTTTGAGTTGTTTCAGAGCTTTTGAAATTTAAGCGTGCTAATAATGGCTACTGCTTGTGTCTGTTTATGTTACGCTGTCAAATTCAAGGGTCGGCAAAAGGCGATTGAGATAGTCAATTTAATATTTATTAGGTTTATATTATACTTTATATCATCAACTGTATTATGAATGCTTCTGAAGTGTTTTGTTTTTAACTTTTATTCTTCTATTCTTTTTTAATCACCAACTTTAATTTGACCTTTGTTAGATTATAAATTTTAAACGTTGGTATGTAAGCTATTTTACGGCAATAGTTGTGTGGTCTACGGTCAAAAAATGATGTCATTTTGTACAATTTTTTCATGCAATACGCTACAATATATACATTTTTATAACTCATAATGTACATTATTCTAACACATAATATACTTTATCTTACTCTAAAAGTTTATTATTTTAACTTATAATGTACATTATTCTGTTAATACATGCATAATGTACATTATTTTAACCCAAAATGTATATATTATTTTATCCAAAAATTTCGTTATTCTAACACATAATATACATTATTGACTAATGAGATGAGCTTTCTTTAGTGGACTTGTTCTGCCTAAAAGATGGGATCTTTAAAATACTCGGGGTAAAGTCATTTGGGCCGATTATAATTAAGTCCAGCGAAAGGAGAGATAATTGTTATATTGTGGCCTGGATTAGGGACCGGACCACCACACGTATGATGAACCACACATATCTAGGTACTTATAGTTAACGTATTATGTACTTTTAATTTATTTGTAGGTAATAATTTATAGGCCGAACACTTCATTTGCTAATACTTGACATTTCAAAAGGGCAAAGGACCATACACAGAGTATATATTATATCAAAAATATATAGATTGGGGTGTGGAAAGTTCTTAGAGTTGGAGATTCAACCTTTTGGGAGAACAAGTATTAACAAAAATATACAGGGTCACACTTATGTGAGACCGCCTCACGGATCTTTATTCGTGAGACAGGTCGGGTCCAGTCGAAGCAACATGCAAATGGCATACTTATATGTGCACATGTCATACTTATATGCTCAAATATAATACTAATTAGGAATACAATTTTTGTTACTTATAAGTTATAAGAAAAAAAGCATTACATTTTTTCATAATAAGTAATGTTGACAAGTGCTCCTTACTTATAAGGGAAAATATAATACTTTTGAGGAAAAATGTAATACTTTTAAATCAAAATGTAAAAGTATTGTATTTTTCCTTAAAAGTATTACATTTACTCTTATAAATAACAAAAATTTTATTCCCGATTAGTATTACATTTGAGCATATAAGTATGACATTTGTGCGTATAAGTATTACATTTTCATCTTGACCCGACCCGTCTCACGGTGAGACCGTCTCAAACAAATTTTTGCAAACATACAGGGTATATTAAATGCAATTTAAAGGAGTAATTAACTAAGAGAGTAGAATATAATTTCAAATGTGGCGCATGAAAGGTGTATTAAATGTATAATGAGTTAATTCAATTTTTAGTCTTAAGTTTATAGGTCGTAATCCACTTTTAGTCTTTTTTTATCCGGACATTTACACTTGATCTTAGTATTATTATGACATAATTATTTTTGATCATTCGTCAATAAAATTATTGAAATGTCGTTAAAAAAAAACCATAATTAAAGACCGAAATGTCTCTGTATTTAATATCATTAAAACTGTTTTGTTTATAGATCAGAGGACCAAAAATGGTCCTAGCACAATAATATTATGACCAAATGTAGATTTCGGATAAGAAAGGATTAAAAGTGAATACCACCTATAAATATAGGACAAAAAATATAATACAACTAACTGTTTAATATTTTATTTAAAATGCATTTTAAGTAATAATAAAGTGATAAATATTGTTTAAATATAAAAGATTTGGTCAAAAATCTCAATATAATAAGTAAGATTTTTAATTAAAATAAAATACTTTTTTAATGTGAATAAATTTATTTCGTATCGCAAGAACAGTTTTGAAGAGATTGAGATGGTAATTCAGAAAAAAAAAAAATTATGAATACAGTTTTTAGGCAGACAGTGGATTAAGCACTAAACAAGGGGCGATCAAGCAAGCTAAGGAGTCCAGAATTGGTCAAAAAAGCACTAAAAACTTGTGCTGAACGAGAAATTTTTCTTTTAAATGTGTCGGTGTCAGTAGAATATCGATTTAATTGAAATATGTGCTCCATCTCAATTAGAAGTTTATATTGATAGTTGGATTACACATATTATTATATGTTCAACATGTCCCTTCTAGTGCTTAGACCGATTATTTTTTGATGGCCTTCAAGCAGTTTAACCCGTCCCCTCACATGTCTAGATCGATTACCTTTTTATGGACTCTAAGCAACATGCAGACCATAGTTTCTTTTTATCAAGTGACGTGAAAATTCGAACCCAACTAAAAATTGAGTTTGATACTAAATTGAAATATGTGCTATATTATTCTAATTAAAAGTTTAAGTTGATAGTTGGATTGCAAATATTATATACCAAACATATTTATCCAGTTGGATTGGTGAAGTGACTTGCAAGCACAGTTTTTTTTTACAAATTACACTAGAGTTGGCGTTGTTCCACCTCATCTTAGCTCCTATACGTCTTTAGTTTGTTCCAATCAAAATATGAGTGATATACAATATCTTAATTTAGACCTTCTTACAAGTAACAATATAAAAATATATATATCATTTAATTTTTCTTTCATTTGTACTGTCATCTTAATCTTTAGAGTCAATACTTCACTGGAATTCAAACATGTGACCTCGTATATAAAAGAGTCACAGAAGTGTCATTAAGTTATAAGCCACTCGGCTAAGAGCTCGATTTTGAAATTGGGTTGATTATTGCAACATTCTTTTATTTTTATGCTTCTCAAACTCAAATTGATATATATTTTCTAGAAAATATAATTATATAATTAAAATTTCTGAGTGGTGTTAATTAAAAGCACTCCAATACACTTAGCTTTATCCTTGATCAAGGATGACATTTGCTAGCTCGAGATCCCTGTGAATTATGCATTGAGTAGCAGGGACGGAGCCAAATATGTCTTCCAGTGGGGCAAAATATTAAAATAAAAGAGATAATTAAAAAAAGAAAAAGAAACACAGAAAAAATATAATCATAAATGTTGTTGGATATAGGCGAAAAAATAAAAAACATCAAAACTTTATAAAATTATTTATAACAAAATATGAAACATAATTAATTTGCATTGATAAAATAATTCAAATAGAAAACACACATAAAGATTTGTTAAAGCAATATGGAACCCTAACGTTTCTTAACACAAATTCACATCCACCAACTAGTCAATCTAACCTCTTGTTTACATTTATCTATTTTTAGTTTATATATATATATATATATATATATATATATATATATATATATTAAAAATCCATAAAGAAGCTCCAAAACTATGCTAGGAATTAAACCCACGACCTTTCATAAGGTGCTACACGCGTCTACTACCTTGTCTAGCTAATCCATTATTTTTCATGTCTGTTTTCATATATTTATATCTAAAATATGTATTATATATACATATATACATACAAGGCTATATATGGGGTGGGTGTGAGGTGAATGGGGGCAGCTGTCCCCATTGTAGCTCCGTCCTTGTTGAGTATGATTTATTTGCAGGTACTATTTTCAAAGTAATTGATGAGTGTCGGATTTAACAAATAATAAATTACTTACTTTTTATGAGAGTAAGAATATATAGAGAGTTTTTATTATTGATCAATCGTATCTACAAAAGTACATGAAATGATGTATTTAATTATTTATAGGGATACAAGAGATATCCTAGAAAATATAAAGAGAGTTTTTATTATTGATCAATCATATTTAATTATTTATAGGGATACAAGCTTGTCCTTTAGAAGATTGAATCTAGCAGTGGTGAATGGTTTGTTGAATATGTCTGCAACGACTGCAAGTTGATCATTTGTAGAGATGTAACTCACTTGTAGCTCCTTTGATGCTACTTTGTCACGAACAAAGTGGTAGTCTATTTCTGATAAGCATTATTTTTATATTTAATTTATTGATCTTATAATGAATTAGTTCTATTTATTTAACATTATATTTATTTTAAACTTTATTTTATATTTTGCACTAATATAATAATTAGTTGAATAATTAGGTTTAATGAACAAATTAATAAGAATTGGGCTTAGTTGTTGAAGTGGGCTAATTCTATTCTTTCTTTTAGTTTGTTTAATTTGGGCCAACTAAAATGTTTTAATTGTTTTATATGTTATGCAACCCAAGTCTCATCTAAGGGTGTGTTTGGTTCGCACATGAAAATTGGAATTGGTATGGGTATCAAATATTTGGTAAGAGTAATGGTTTTAGTGAAAGTATTTTGCATGTTTGGTGGTAAGGTGGAATGAAAATGATTATTAATAGTTGGAGAAGAAAGAAGAAATGTGAATGAAACTCTTATTTCATTAGGGTATGGGTTTTCCAATTAATAGGGTATTTCAAACCGATAGTAATATTCTAAAAACCTATCAACCAAACAATAACAATCACTTTGATACACATACCTTATGTCTAAACCCACCAACCAAACACACCTGTTCTTTTTATTTCTTTTGTTTTTAGCTCTGTACGTAGACAACAGAGGGCAGTAAGCAAATTTGACGGACGGGTTTAGCAACTTTGAACGTATGCCATTGCTGCGGAGACTTGGTCGACGGTATATGCGGAGAAGACTTCGTTGGCGAACCTCGACCGTCAACTGCTGCGATTTTGGCATCCACGAACTCCTGCGATGAGCTTCTGTCTACGGCTTCTTCGAACTGCTGCTACGAACGAACGGAAGCAAATAACACCAAATTAGAGGTTGGAGCAACTATAGTTTTTTGTTAGATTTTCCTTGGTCTGTAGAATTTAGGAAAATAAATATTATTTATCTTTAGATTTTATGTGGTTGAAGAAATTGAATTATTTTGTGGATGTTAGGGAAATTAGGGCTATTTTGAGCGGATTAGGGAGCCTAAACTAATATAAACAGGGATGAGTTTTCAGTAGAATGAAGAATCAGATTTTAGAGAATAGTTTTGTTCTTTCTTTTTCTCTGTAAATCTTTCATTATGTATTGCTAAGTTTATTTTTCAACCCAAGAATAATTGAGGTTTTGATTCTTCAACAATTGTGAGATCTAATTAATTATCTTTTATGCTACACTATTTATATATTTTCTATTATCATGATATTATTGTTTTGATTAATTGTACAAAAAGATCCGTTGTTCAGTTTTTAATGTAGTATATTGCCATTTAGAATTATTGAATCCGTAATTGTTTAAGAGTTCTGAACCTTAGTGGTAAAATAACATAATTGATTATAAAATAGATTTTCAATATATGTTATGAAGATATATGATCTAGTTTAAATGGACCGAGCTTGCGAGTCTGTTGACTAGAATTGGTAGTCTTTCTGATTCTTAATGCTGATAGTAAATTAAATCCTAACAGCTTGTTTAGGATTGTTTATTAGCTAGGGAAGTAATTGAAGAGCCTGTTTTGATTACCGACAAAGTAAGGAAAGATAGGTTGTTAGAGCTTGTTAATAACCATAATCAAATTGGTGTAGAATAAAAGGATTTACACTGATCACTTCTTTGAATCAATTATGATATTATGACTTAGGTTGGATACTAGTTTTCCATTGATTCCTTTTATTTAATGCTTTATATTCTTTGCCATTTTATTGTTTATTTTTGAACTTTAATTATCATCACATTTTCTATTTTAATCTTGGTATAAAATTAAATCGAATCAATCTCTGTGGGTACGAACCTTGTCACTATTGCAGTTTTATTAGAGTAAGTTATTTATTATTTGTTGGATTTGACACCCATCAATTTCTACATGCTTAGTTTGGACATAAAAAAAGGATTTGCACATAGATACTGTAGCACCAAGATTGTCATCACATCAGAGTCGATGTGGTTTTGCTACTATGAGTCCAAGTTCACGAATGAGAACAACTAACCATGTTACTTCTGCTAAGACTGATGTGTAGCAAAAATGAGTGATGGTAAGTGTACGGGTGTGAAATGTTGTTCCGCTGAGGATTGGGGGTTATGGCTCGCAATATGCAATTACAAAACTAGGCACTAGCACAAGAAAATCAACAAGAAGCTAAGCAAATGACAACAAGGTAGAACAAACACATATAAACAATAGATAAATACAAAATTAAGAAATAGGACTCAAGTTAGGGGTATTACTCTATTGATGTTTTAACACTTAAGTTTGGGGGAAGAACATTTTACCTAGGTTCTTGAGACAAGCACTAAAGAATCCAAGTTTCCACAAGGATTATAACAAGGGTTGTCCCATTTTCATGGTGTATCAACCCAAATTCTTGAAAAACAAAAGCTATTTAAGCCCCAATCTATCCCTATTTCTATAGAAGGGAAATTGGGTTTGAGATTGGGAAGGTTCAAGTCTTCCATCCAATTCCCATTGAGATGAAAAACTTTCCAAACACAAATAACAATTGCTACGTATTAACTATTGCAAGATAGATTAAAGACCCAACTCAAACTCAAGAACCCTATGTGGATTTCTTCCCCTTTCTCACAATAATCACAAGCTAAGCATCAAAATAGATATACAACCCTAACTCAAGCCCATAAACTAACTACTCATGATTAAATATCATAAAGAACACAAAAACACAAGTAATAAACATAAATCTTGCAAAAGAAAAGAGATAAAAGAAAGAAAGCTTCTCTATTAAAATGAGTGGAAGAATCTTGAAATCCAAGCTTCAAATCCAAGATTACAAGCTCCAAAAGTGTTAAAATACATAGATCTAAGCCTAATCTAACCTAAAAATATGAAAGGAAGTGAATGGGAGTGTTTAGGATTCAACCATGGGTCAAAACCGAGTTCAAAATGCTCAAAACGAGCTTAAATACTGAGCATAGCAGGTGCCATGCGGCCTCTCGTACGACCGTATGGATGGCCGTATGCTTTTGTGCCATTTACAGTGCATTTCTCAAAATTCTGTGCAACTGCTCTTGGCTATTTTTCACCTCCAAAATCACTTTATTAGCTTTTGTGGTCTTTAATAAAGTTGTATCCCTTCAAGTTGTATTTCCAATGGAGTAAGAATCACCTCATTTGGACATTCCTAGGCTGAGATATGGTCAAAATACCAAAAGGTGGCAGATTTGGACGAAATCTGTAAGTTTGGACGATTTTGACCCCTTTTTCTTCCTTTTTAAGCTTTAATGTGTTCATGATAGTTGTAGCCCTTTGAGTCTTCGTTCCAATGGCACAATAATAACTCAATTTGAATAATAACTCAATTTGAATATTTATAGGCCGAGATATCGTCCATTCATTGAGATGTCAACGTGCAGAAATTTCAATACCTTGACCTTTTGCTTCTCTTTTGTTTTAGTTTGCCCAAATGATCAATACCATTGAAAATACAACTCTTAGGCTCCCTTGGAAGTGTTGCACTCATCTCCATAGCTTCTCCTTGACTGCCATTGACTCCAAATACATCTAAAATGCATGAAAATCCCCGTATTTGCTTTCAATGCTTTCCAAACCAAAATCCTTGTAAAATAACCACAAATTAGTCCCAATCTCTTTAAATTTGGAATGATCTATATTTAAAATAGCTTAGTGAAAGGGAGGAAAATATAGACAAATGAGCACTTATCAGAGACATATGCTACAACTTTATATTATGCTTTTATTGAAAATCTAGCCACTGTCTATTGCTTAACATGCCCAACAGATTAAATCTTTGCCATTGAAGACAACAAAACCTCTAGTGGATTTACCGTCATCAGGAAGCTTTGCCCAATCAGAGTCTGAGTAGGAAAAAATTAGTAAAAATGGCATTGTAAGTGGATATTTTATGGTATAAATATATGTTGGGTCCACTTCCAATTTGGGTTGGGTCAAAGTTGATTCGGGTTCTTCCTAGTGAAATGAAGAGATTGATATATTGTATGCTCAAAACGGATAATGGGTGAATGAGAAATTGATTCTCAAAGTAGATCCATTTGACTTGGAAAATAGAGATGGAAAGGCTTGAAATAAGCACTTTGTCCACATTGAAAAAACAAGGGGATTTGCATCACTATATATACAAGAGCCTTTTAGAATGCAGTTGAATTGTATAGCATAGAGGCTCTCCGTGCGCACAGGATGGTGCAAATCAAATCCTAGAATGAGCTTGAAAATGGCTTGACTTGTGTACATGGGCACGAATGTTGTTCGGTTTAGAAAAGTGGCTAGCCTTGGGTTGAGTCTCTACTCAACTTCCTCCTCTTTTTTATGTGCTCTACCCGTCTTCTAGTTCGCTGGGCTCACTTGTTTGAGTGCTCAAACATTGATTCGTAGTACGTTTTATTTTGGAAAACATAGGCTACAACGCTCCTAGCACCTTTGGGAGGTAGCAAATAGGGTTTTAAGAAAATAGTGTTTTGCTCGACTCGTACTAAACCGTTAACCTTTACGTTGCTTGTGCTTGTATTTTTTCCAGGAATAATCTTTTCATAGGATTTTTTCGTTACATGGATATCATTAGAGTACATTTTGTAAAATGCAGTCCATAGTCTAGAGTCCCTTTGACATACCTTAGAACTCGTTTGAGTGCCACCTAGTGCTTAGTGTTTGGAGAGTGCATGAATTGAAAAAAGTTTGTTGACTGCAAAGAAGATATTCGAACGAGTGACAGTTAAGTACTGAAGTGCTCCAACAAAGTTGCGGTATTGTGTAGGATTTTTATATGGTTGACTTGTGCTTATTGCACTTAGCCTACTGTTAACTGGAATTGTGGTTGAGATTAGTTTGCAATGTTCTATTCCTAACATTTTGAGTATTTCAATCTTATACCTTCAATTCTTTGTGATAGGATCATCGTCCCCTTGTAATTAAATGTCTTTATTTCAAGAAAGAAACTCGGTGGTCCCATATATCTTATTTTGAAGATATTAGCAAGCATGTTTGTAATATAAGTCAAGAGACCTTTGCCACTGTCCATTATTAGTATATGATCAATCGAAACCTATAAATAAATCTAAGTGTTAGCAACTGGATAGATAAACAAAGACATATAAGTTTTTTAAGCCTTGAAACTGAATGAAAGTAAGCAAATATTTAGAAATTTGAACTATGCACAATGGTACTTATTTCAAGCAATAGAGTGATTTCTATAGTTTGCAAACATGATTAGTACAATCATTGTTTATGTACCTCGGTGGTTTCTTCACAAAAACATTCTCACTTAAGGAGTCATTTAGAAAGGTATTGTAGGTATCAAGTTGGAATAATTGATCAGTTTTTAGTTATTGCAAGAGATAAGAGAAGTTTTACTATTGTTAGCTTGACCACTGGATTGAAAATGTCAAAGTAATCTTCTCTGTTAGGAATATAGTGTAATTGTTTTAATGAACCAAAAATTTAATTTTAGAGCCCCAATTTTATTTTGAGTCTAACAATATATTTTTAGCCTAAGTCAAAGCCTAGTCAAATGATTTTCAAGTATAATTTCATACCATCCTTGCTAATTTGACTAGGCTTTGACTTAGGCTAAAAATATGATAATTCCTGAGCATGGCAAAGAACCTTTCAGATATTTTGGAGCACAAATTTTGTTGTCCAATTAGAATCAGTGCATCTCGTGAATAGATGCATTCATTGATGTTTGGAGTTTTGGAAACCGCCAAAGCATTGAAGTGATTGTTCAAAGTCACCATCTTCAATTCCAAATTTCAATCTCCCTATCTATAAATTAGAAGACTTGGATTAACTCTATTCGTAGAGAAAAGACTTTCTTTGTGTTTTCTTACAGGTAATCATGGATTCTAAGAAAAGAAAAGGAAAGAGCACTGTGAGACGCACATCACGTCGATTGGCAGAACAAGCCAGACAAGAAATGCTTAAGGCAAGGCGGGCAGCCAATGGGGGACACGAGGTTGGAGACACCTCCACTGACCCTCTTGTTTTAACTTCGGTAGCAAGAAGAAATGGAAACACCTCCGGTCATGGAACAAGTTCTAGAAAACCAAGAGTATCACCAACCAGATGCTGACTTCGTTCAATTCTTGCTAAAATATAGTGAGAATTACGAATACATATCGAGGACCAGTTTTTTAATTTGTGTGGCCCTATGTTGGTAAATAAGTAAGGCCCTATCTAAGTATAAATAAACTGCAAATTGAAGAAAAGTGATTCGCATAATATTACGGAGTAGAATTTTTTTTTGAATAATATGTAGTAGAATTCAGATCAGTCATGAAAACCTAATTTTGAGCCAATATAATCACAAATACATATACTAACTATTGGGTCAGGGCTGGACTAGGGGCAATGTAACATATCTAATGCACCTCAGAAACCCGAAAACAATTATTCATCAAACTCAAGCATCCCTACCCAATGCAGCAGATACTCTCCACCTGGATTTGCTCCGTCACCACCCAAGACCAAATCCAAGGCTAGGGGCCTCTAGTAGAAAGAAGCAAAGGATAATGTACTGTAACCCTTCGTGTAATGGCAAGATGAAATAATTAAATAAAAGGTTTTATGTTTGCTGTGCCTCAAAAACATTTATGGAAATAATACACTTCACAAGGTCCAAAATTAATTAAGGGCAAATTCATTGAAGACAATGAACGGGTAGAAGCGATTGAAAATCTTGTGGTTGACCGAATGGAGGTTGATGTTGCGCAGGACAACATTGAGGTTGAAATTGAGCAGGTTGACTATGTAATTGAGGGGGAAGAGTTACAAAATGTTGAAATTGAGAGTGACCCTACTCGAATTGGTGTTTACCGTAAGCAGGTTGAGATTGATTAGCAGGTTAAGGTTGATCAAGGGTTGCAATCCGTTGCATCATGAGGTTGAGATTGAAGATATTAATATGGCAGATTTGGAGGATGATGATGGTCGAATGGAGACTACGCAGTCCAGTGAGCAAATTTCCACTCCAAATCCATTGCCAATTGATATTCAAGCCAGATTGAGGCAAGGAAAGACTATTTCAAATTTGAAAAGGAATAATTCGAATGAGGAAGTGGTCAAGGCATTGAGAGAATTCATTCATTTATCCTGTATGTAAAATACTTTTTGTGCATTCATTAAATATATTAGAACTAATATAAATTTACAATTCATTTCATCTTCTAAACTCAACCTACTTAGATTACAGTAAAAATAAACATCAACCTTCACAACAAAAATACTTGGTATATAAGATGTAGTCACTATTTAAAAAAAAAAAAAAAAGGTTTACACACAAAGTGGAAAACAATTTAACTCAAAGGTTAATATCAATTCAATAAAAAATTAAAAAAAAAAAAAAAAAAAAAAGCAAACACACACAAACAAATCAAGTACTACACGCATTCCTACTAATTCTAAAAATATGAACTTGAAAATGAACAGGTGCAGGGTGCAAAATTATTGATAAAACTGGACACGTTATAACATCAATATTTGAACTACCTGCAAAGTTATTGTTGTTACTATCAAGTAAACAAATTATGAAAAATAGAACAAGAGGTACTACTCATGAACCTATACAAATATAATAAATATTACAATAAGGGAACAAACTACCACTGCAAACTATCAACATGCATTTGCAAAAGATCAAGAGTTCATAGTACAACTAAGATCTAGTCGTATACACAACAAGGAAAATCTATAGCTTCCTACATCATAATCTCATTACATGACGTTGTCATCTATGCTACCAACAGTAAGTCAGTAACCCAATTGCAAATAACACACTACCAACAAAAATGAAGAGGACAAATAGTGAAGATGAAGACAATGACAATGTTATTCAAAAGAAAATTAAGAATACTTAGAAAAATTCAAACCAAAAGTAGTATTTATTTAGACTATCGTTTTTAGACTAAGTATTTAGACTATCGATTTTATTAAAGTTACAAACATTTATTTTAGTGTCAATTATAATGAATTTCCTATATTATTTTGGATTCATATACTTTGAGTTACACATTTAAATAAATAAATTCGACAGCCAATTACCTATGTATAAATTTCTTCTATATAATCTTGCATTGATATACTTTCAAATATTTATTTAAATATAAATATTGGGTATTGACCCATTCGCGCAATGCTCGTGTAAAACTAGTATATTAAAGTTCCATATTAAATGCATGGACAATGATTTTTACATTTATCTTTTTTTTTTGTTACTCATTTTTAATTTTATTGTTTAAAAATAAGGGAATGAAAGGTAATAAGATTTATGATAAATAAAAAAATTTTGAATCTAATAATACGCGGCGCGCTCAGGTGCGAACCCTCGCCCAGGAAAGAAATGAGAACGTTTCGCAGCCTCTATGTATCCAGATCAACGAATCAAATGTAATTTTAAAAATCGATGCGGTGACATTTTTGTAAATAACTCGAATTTTGGTGCAAGTAATTGTGTTATAAGTGCAAGTAGCTGGTGCATATTTGCAAGTAAAAAGTGAAAGTAAAATCACTCACAAGTGCAAGTAATTTACATTGTTAACATTTATGCACTCAGGTGACCTAATTATAACGTTAGGTGCAACTAGTTATAGCATTAGGTGCACTTAGTATTATGGCTCAGTGTACATTTTACTTGCACTTGTAATACAATTTACTTGCAGTTAGGTTCACTATATGAAACTGCTACTTGCACTTATAATACATTTTACTCGCACTTCAATGTTCAATTATATTATTTACGAAAATGACACCGTATTTTTAAAAAAAAATCAGTATTTCTGATCCGTTAGATATGAACACGTGAACGAATGACATGCGTTTTCATTTCTTTCCTGAGTGAGTGGTTCGCACTTGAACGCACTCTCTAATAATATAATAATAAAAATAAACAAACAAATATGATAATTAGTATTTAATTTAATAGTATGATAAAAACATTAAAAAGTAACTAACCAAACACTAATTAAATGTTGCAGTAATTAAATATAAAAAAATAAAAATTAGGTAGACCGTGGATTTTAAGCACTAAAAACAAGGGGTGATCAACCAAGGAGCTAATTTTGGTCAAAAAAACCACTAAAAACTTGTGCTGAAACTCTGAAAGTTGGTTGGATACTTATGGGAAAAGATATCTCTATATTGTACGTCTAGTCCTGATAAGTTGTTAAACGATTCACCGGTCTTATATTGTAAGGTAGACTTTGGTCTTAAATTATGTATGTTTAGTATTTAAATTATAAATTTTTAAAATATAAATTGTGTTTTTAAGTTAAAAATATAAATTGTGCATGTTAATATTGTGCATTCATAGTATACAATTATAAATTTTTAAAAGGTAAATTATAAACATTTAGTATGTAAATTATAAACATTCAGTGTGTTTGTATTATAAAAAATTATGAATTTTTAAAATGTAAATTGTTAACCTTCAAAATTTTGATACACCTTACAAATTAAAGTAGATCCGAGTTCAGAATAATTTGTGTGTCCTGATGCTCGACCTATTCTGGAGGATTTATCTGATAACACGTGTAAGCAGTTTCCAGCTTCTTCAAACTCGCACATTTCTTCAATTCTTCCCATGAAAATGATAGGCACCCAGATTTTAAAAACTTTCTGACTTTGTACAGTGGAGGTTTTTTTTTAAAAAAAAAAAAATAAATCTTTTTCTACTTTTCAAGACTGGATAATTTTAAATTTTATTTTTTAAACTTTAACTTATATTAAGACATGTTTAACTAAGTAGGTCTAGACCCCTTTCAAAAAAAATAGGTCTAGACCTATATTTTTAGAGTAATTATATATATATTTTTTATTTTATATTCTCATTTTTTACTTTTTATGATGTGGCATGTTTTGACAATTTAATATAAGAGGGTACGGTCAAAATTTTTATTCATTTCTTTCTTTTTTCTCCAATAACATTTGAACACAAGTAGGAGTAAAAATTATGAGTAGGTTTTCAGAGTCCAAGTAGTATTATATATATATATATATATATATATATATATATATATTTATTTATTTATTTATTTATTTATTTAAGGGTAAACTTATATAGGCATACAGGTTTTGCTTATATATAAATATATATTAGATAAATATATATTTCACTTTTACTTCTTCTTTTTTTTAATATTTCACTTTTACTTAATATGCTTTATATTTACAAAATAGACCAACTATACATATCAAACTCTAAAACTAAAATCCTGAATTTATAATTTTCAAATTTTCTCATCTCTCCCTAATTCCCAATATGTGTGAGGAGTAGAGAACTCATATTGCATAGTAGTAGTAAGTAGTAGACGTGGTGTGTAGAGTGAGAAAATTGATTGGCTGACAATTGATCATGAGTTCTTATCTTAATTTTTATTTTATTTTAAATTGATTGAGGTTGAGGAAGCCTGTTGCTATCACTACCTGAACACTTGTTGTGGCTTGCGACGGTAACTATTTATTAACTATATATTATTGTTATATTACGTTTAATTTTTTAAACAAATATGTAAGCTTTATAAAGCATATAGCATGTAGATTTTAAATATACTCAAAACACATTTAAAGCCTAGAACAAAGTCTCTTTAATTGCATACAATTAAATAGGGCTTTAAAAAGACTTTAGGTTAGATCATGCCTATATTGTATGCTTAATTTTAGACCTAAAAAAGCATACTTATAGAGGATTCATGCCTTAAGGTCTCATAACAGACTCATGCCTGATTTTCCAAGTTCACATTGACCTAACCTATTTTCATCTCTGTTTGTCATCCATAATTTCTACATTATCATTGCCATGTTATATATTTTGTCATGTCATTCTCGTCACGTTATTCACTCAACTACATCATAATATATTTTTACAAAAAAAAAAATCTATAAATGTCATTAGTAAGATTCAAAAGATAAATCATTTTCTAGAAAAAAAATTATCATTATTGTTTGGTTTTTGCTAAAAATCATAAAATGGTCTTTTCTATTTGGTTGAAAGTGATACAATTGTATTTTATCTGTTTGATTCATTTTTAAAAACATGAACATAAATCTATGAGGAAGTTATTTTTTATAAAAATATTAATTATTTTAATGATGATAATAATTATTATTTATATTAAAATAAAATTATAAATTTAAATTTAGTGTATTTTTAAAGATTAATAATAATTATAATAAAATGATGTAAATAAATAATTTTTAACTTGTAACTTATTATAATAAAAATAAAAGTATGCTAGATACCCTCGTAATTTTCCTTGTCAATTCATCTCTAATGAAGTGATATTATTCCATTCTTAACTAAAATCCCTTTTCAATCAGTGGTGCGGTCAATCAATTCATAAGCACCAAATGAATGGAAGTCACATCAGGAGAGACAAAAATATTAGAGAGGAAATTTATGAGCGGAATGAAACATCTTCCTATAAATATATACATAAATTAATACATACAATAATTCTGAACAAAACAAATTGAAGGGGAAAAATAGTTTTTGGTATTTGGGTAGTGTCCGACCAAGTATTTTATTGTTTTGTTCGGCCTGATGCGGCTCATATTTAATTAGGCATTGAAAAACATAATGACACCTAACTTAATAAAATTGAAGGACAAAATTAGTTATTTTGTGGACTAGGCCAAAATTTTTATTATTTGGTCCGACCTAACCCAATCTATATTTTAATTGGTTAGTGATGAATGTAATAAGTTTAAACTAAAGAAACTGAAAACAATAAAACTATTCTTCATTTTTCCAACTTCTCATATTTTATGTTTCTCTAGAAAATTCTCTAATTTTCACTTTAGGGTGTGTTTGGTAACCCGAAAAATGATTTCTGGAAATCATTTTCCGGGCTTTTGATGTTTGGCAACTTCCGAAAAATGTGGTCAACGGAAAACATTTTTCGTTGACCACGAAAAATGAGCTCATTTTTCCGGAAAATGACTTCCGGGTAAAAAATAAGTCATTTTCTGGAAACGGAAAATGGCGTTGTGCGACTTTTTTTTGTAAAAAGTCAGATCATCTTAATTGGATGAGCAAATTAGTCCACGCATATCACAAGAAACCTAGTAAAAATCTAATCCCCCCTCCCACTTGAAATTCAACCTGCAACATGGCTTATAACAATTGGATGTCATGAATTTGACCCCACTAACTTCAAAGACTAAGGGTGTGTTTGAAACTGCCTTTGTGTGTTTGGTTCATTTTCCGGAAAATGAGTAGAATTGTATAATCATATACCTTTATTTTATTTCAAATACAAAAAATATATAAAATGATAATATTTATATAAAAAAAAGAAGGAAACAAACGATGTTTGCACTAGTTTAGAAATGCTCTGGTTGGAAACCAGTCCGTCGGAACGGAGAGAGGGACGACCGCACAAGCCGGAGTGATTATCCATTTCCAGAAAATGACTTCCGGAAGTTGTTTTTTGAAAAAAAAGGATTAATTTTCCTTGGTCAACTGAAAATGATTTCCGTTGACCACATTTTTCGGACCTTGCCAAACACCAAAAGCTTGGAAAATAATTTTCAGAAATCATTTTCCAGATTACCAAACACACTCTAAATCATCAAATAAAAAGTGTCATGTCAAGAGGGAGATTATGAGGGGTGCGTAGCATTGCTCATATGTATGTGTGTGAAACTTTAATGATGTAAGAATAATTTTATGATTTTTGTCCGGTTAAAAAATAATAGTATACTATTTGTAAGATAATTGCATAATTTGTCCCTAAGTGTTAATTATGCTCACTTTCCGTTCCTAAGTTATCATTGGCGTTACACTTATTGTCCTTTCCCGCTCATTTTTCGTCACTGAGTTATACTAAAATTGTAAATTTCGTATCTAATGGTTTATTAGTAAAATGACGAAAAGTGTAACGACATTGATAACTTAGAAACGAGAAATGAGTATGATCACGGATTTTACAATTATCCTATAATTTAAGGATAAAAGTGTAATTTTTTAAATAATAATAATAATAAAGACTTTTACACGTACCATAAGGTCTCCGCACTTCATCTCTGTGGATAATTCCATATTGATAACCACCGGACCCACAATTCACTCTCTAAACTTCCCCATTCTTACACGACAAACTCAAATTATTTTTTCGGGCGGTTTTACACATATCGCATATTACTTTTATTTTAAAAGAATATATATAGGGTAATAAGCAAATGTGCCCGTCTCTTAACGTGTTGTTAGTGTTG
>NXFB01000138.1:13475-24326 GCA_002525835.2 Ipomoea batatas | reverse complement strand
ATCTCAGTTGTTTGAAAGCTCTTCTATGATAATTTTTTTTCGAAATGTAGTCTTCTGTTTTCCATCTTTGGTGCTTGCATGTAGTCCTAGTTCTTGACATTTCTAAGTTATGTTTTGCCATTTAATAAAACTTTTTAAGTAATAAAAAGTTACATAATATTTGGGAGAAGGCTTAGGGGTTCTTCACCAACTGCATTGAAGTTAGGTTTATTTAGCGATACATTCATTTTAAAATCATCTGCATTAATGATTTTGAAGAAGTTTCCGAACTGATGAATTTCTGTAGTCACTAGTATAATAGATGGAGATGTTTATAAATTAAATTGATACATAGAAAAGGAATTAAACATACTATTATTGTTCAGTGCGATGTACGGATACATTTTATAACAATTGTTTTAATACTATAGTAATTAAATAAATCATTAGACAATTAAACAGTAGTTGTTTAGGGAAAAAGACATTTAAGTATCTTAACTAATTACATGATTTCACTAAATATTGGAATAAACTTAAATTACATGTTATATATATACATTATTGAACACCTCATGGTACACTACATACGTTAGTAGTTGAGGTAGTCATTACATATTAATATTTTTCTCACTGTGGAAGCAGCAACATACAATTGGCAATGAACAAATACTGACTTCTTAAAAGTGACCCAATATGTGTAAGTGTTTGACCTTGACTCTTGCTAATTGTCATTGAAGAGAATTGTCTTCTTTGAAATTTGAACATGATACACTAATTGACACTAATAAAATAATAGTATTTTATTAACACATTAATACTAATAATATTATTAAAACATGTGGACAACAATACTCTTACTAATAATAATAATAATATTATTATTATTATTACTTTAAAATTTAAAAATTACAACAACATTATAATAATAATAATAATAATAATAATAATAATAATATAAGAACGCCTGTCAACCCCTTTTCCATCTCTGTGTTCACTCTTCAAACAATCCATCCATTTCCAGCAACTTCCCCATCTCTACGCTTTCCGTTTCGCAAGTACGAAGCATTTTAGCTCGAATAGTCCACCATATATCACAACTCAACAATTATTCTCGTGAAGCGCTAGAATGTATGGCCGTATATATGGCTTAGTTTGATGCGAACCTGGTTGGCCAGATCTTCTCTTCACATCCTAATTTAAAAAAGATTTTTTTAAGAATGATTTACTTGGTTTGGTGTGATCAATTTGTAGGTTTAATTTAGGTTGGGTAAATGGTTGTTTTTGAGTTTTGATGGATAGCATGTAAGACATTTCTCTAATACAAATATATGATATATTGTGGACCTTAATAATGTGGTGCAAGTGGACTAGACCCATTAAAGTTATAGGTTGGATTGAACATCTAGGTTTTGTCCAATGCACCATTATGCCTATATAAAGCTTGCATTGATGGGATGTAGGACAGACAATCATATAGGACCTAAAGTTATGGTACTCATACTACTCAAAAATATCAGTACACCATCTAGGGTTCTGAGTTAAGTGTGAGACAAAACGACTAACACCCTGCAGATCTACAGTTCAAGAGGCAACACAACAAGGTATCAACTATGGCTGGAGTTCAACACGACTTATGCTTCCGCTACTACTAGTTAAGTTTGTCGTAGATTCATTCTGTATGATTAGACTATATTTATGATCTTACATTTGGTATCAAGAGCCTTTATTAATCTTTGTCTGGTTGATTGTATTGCCTAAAAATCAACATTAATTTCATATATATTAAGTTTTGTATATGATTTTTTTGGACAGTTGAAGTTTAATATTTGGACTATTGAATTAATTTATCCATTAAGAAATTCTAATTTCATTTTTTTAATAGCGAAATTAGTTTTTTTCTTTTCCGGCGATCGAGTTTAAAAAAAAACCTTGTTTCCCTACGTCGCCGTTGTCTATTGAGCCAAGCTTGCGAGGAAGACGGAGCGTCACCGGATTTGGTCGCCGGTTACCGACGGTGAGCTTCAGGCGACGATGGCACTACATGGTTTCTTCAACAACACAACAGGGGAGGGTAGCTGACTGCTTTGTTTTCCCGCGACTGCTTCATTTTTCCGGGGATGGGTTGTCGTTGTTCTTCAAGCTCCAGTTAACGTCGCGGCTGTGGGCAGTTGACGACGACCATTGGCTCTGTAGAGAAGCTGTTGCGGCTTCCCGGCGACGTACCTGCTTCCTCCTCTCCTCCAATAGATGCAAGTGGCGTTTGCTGTTGCGGCTCCTCAAGTTCTAGTCGACAACGTTACCGCTGCAACTAGGTGAACCGGCGGCTGCTCCCCTTCTTCCCTGGTTAACGACGACGGTTGTGCTAGTTTGGTGACGTTGGAAGAAGACGGAAAACGTACGTACTGGTACATTCATTACCAAAATTTGAAATTTCCTTTTTTTTCTATATTTACCATATATTTGTTTGCCTTATTTAATACTTAGTTACATATTAATCTTTGTACATGGTAATTATGTGGTTTAAATATTGCCATGTTAATTTAACCTTGATTAATATTATATATTATTTTTGGCAAATGGTAAGTATATAGTAATATTATACATATTAATGTTGGTAAATGGTAATTATTTGGTTTAATATTGCCATATTAATATTACCTTAATAAATATTGTATATTATTTTGGCAATGGTAAATGTATGGTAATTACTTGTTTCATGAATTTGATCACATTAAGTGCATAATATTAGGATTAATTATGCAATTAGGTTTTGTGAGATTTTGATTTACAAATGACAATATATATTTTGGTTAGAGTTATGCAAAATAATTTTTTTTATTATGCCTTTAGCAATGCATAAATTTAGGATGAAATTATATTAGTTCCTAATTAAGTTGGACTTATGCATAAACTTTAGTTACAGCAGTGCCTGAATTTAAGCACATTTGGCCCATTGATTTAGTTCACCCATTTAAGTTTTAATCATAGGTGACCCATGCAATTTTGGTGTATACCCTACAATTTTAGGTTTACACCCCCAAACAGTTATACATTGAGTGCATATGAATTGGGGAGACATACTAGTTTTATGGCTATGACTTAAGAACATCTTGTGCCACTAGTATCCGTAAATATCATATATTTGGATTTTCCCATCACAATCTGGTATAATATATTTGTTAAAAAAAATTAATTTCATTCCTTGCCGATGTGATTTGATTTCAGTTCATTAAAGTATAGCCATAGCATCTTTAATTTACTGATTTCTATTAAGTTTGAATCACATAAAGGTTAGACAATCAATTGATAATTGTGTAGTGATCTTATAATTTTAATTTGGTTGTGGAGTAGCTGATGAGCACAAATGATGAGTGTGAAAAGGGTGTAATGTTGTTCCGCTGAGGATTGGTGTTATGGCACGAAACTGTGTGAATTACCAGGCACTAGAGTATATGAATTTATAGAATCCAAGTAACAAAGACTGAATGATGTGGGATAAAAGAAAACAATTGATTAAGGTGAAAACTATATGATAAAGGTATGGGCCAGATTAGGGGATTGTAATCTTGATGTTCTAACCAACTTAGGATTAGGGAAAGAATAATTAACCAATGGATATATGGGAAGAGAAACATTGCAATAATTAATAACCATAAACATTGCAAGAAATAAAAGGGAAGAGAAACTTAACTGATAAAGAACAAATCCAATCTTGAAATAAAATAATCTAATGTAAAACTAGTCTAAACTATGCTGGGAAAATATAAGCTAAAAACTAGGGTTCTGAACTCTGTAAGGGAACCTCCTTCAATTGTAGAGAATAGGTCAAATATATAGGAGGTAGATGGGCATTGGCCCATTAGGCAACTTCCAATTCTTTTCCAACTTGTATTCTTCCTTGTAATTCCTTTTTCTTCCAGAACTTGTCCAAAATGTTCCAATATTCTTCCTTTGTTGTTCCTTGTAGATAATTCAACACTTGGACAATATAACACACAAACAATTCCCAATTTCACTAGGATACAGAAAATAACTTTCAAAACAACTAGAATAAGGGGTGAATGATTTGACAAAATAGCAGATATCAACTCCCCCACACTAGAACTTTTGCTTGTCCTCAAGCAATTACCAGGATAATCTTCCCTCCAAGCACTGCAACTGATCACACTTCCTTCCTGCTCAACCAATCATACCACCAACCATCTCAGACAACCTAATCTGCTTCAAGAATCATCTCAGAATCACAAGTGAGTTCCCCTCTCAGGCCAATAACCGAGCACCCGAATTAAGGTAGATTAAAACCCTGTATGCACATGTACTCAGTTGAGATTATGCAAGACTTGGCTTAAGATGAACTCCCATAGATATGCCATTCATACTCACATAGATCACTCTAAAACTGCATACTAAGATCAAATAGGACTTTATTTGGCTTGTAATGGGGCTAAGGGTGAGTGGCTAAACAAAGAAAGGGGTATGGAAAAATAAACAAAAGAGAGAGAATTTCACACCTATTCACAATTAAACCTAGAGGAGATATGGAAAATATGAATCAAGAGAGCAAAATATAATTGGAAAGACAAGAGTATTCTAAACTAGTGGGGGTGAAGACATTTATTCTAACAACCTAACTTGCACTTTTATTCATCCTTTTTATTTATTTGTTTTCAATTTTTTCCTTTTTTTTCTTTTTATTTATTTTCTTTTCTTTCAACCAACAAACCCTTTATTTCCTTCAATTCACAATAACCAATCAACTCCTTCACCACACCCCCACACTAGAACAAAGATAACAGGAATAACTCTATCAAAAATAAGCTCAAAAAGATAAATCTCCTCTAAATTAAAGAACAAATGCCACATTCTCTCTAAGGGTGAATGGAAAATATATGGCTTAGGGCTAAGGGTCAAATAATGGGCTAAACAAGAAAATAACATAAAGAACGGGGTTAAGTGCTTTTGCACTTATTAAACAAAAACAAGGCTCAAAGGGGACAACTAGGGAAAATAAATGTAACACAGGGTAGGTTTAAAGGCTTGGGCTAACAACAATGGCCTAAATCACTTCAAAGCATGCAAATTCTAGATTTCACTATGAGAGCACTGAGACAAGCTATGACAGAACAAATATCACCGGAATCCCACATAAGCCTTCACTAGCAATGCATAACACACAGGGGAACATTTATGTTAGAGGTTAACCCAACTATTGGCAAGAGACTGAATTCTCACAGGCTCAACCTTGAATCATCCCTGGCAAGCTGGGCTGCACAAGTACCACCAAAACAAACCACAAACCAGCAGGAAGTAAAGCGGTCACAACCACAACACAAGGAAAGCACATTACCTTTAGCTGCAAATTGAGTCCTTCAAGCAAACTGCATCCAAAATTCATCAGAAATAGTACCCCCCACACTTAAACTGGACATCGTCCCTGATGGACAAACAAGGCCTCACGAACTAGGAAAAACGAACTAGAAAACATAACATTTTTTTCTTTTTTTTTTTTTTTGCAAATCTTACGGCCTCGTATCACGGCCTGGGTCACGGCCGGGATGCGGCCCGTGACCCAGAGCCCTCGTTTGGCCTGTAGACACTGGAAACTTTCCGACGCCATCACGGCCTGGGTCACGGCCGGGATGTGACCCGTGACCCAGAGCCCTCGTTTGCTCTGTACGTACTGGAAATTCTGGGCGGTGGTCACGTCCTGGGTCACGGCTGGGATGTGGCCCGTGACCCAGAGCCCTGCTTTGCTCTGTAGCTACTGGAATTGACGCCCAGGCATCACGGCTGGGGTCACGGCCGTGAGCCTGGCCGTGATCCAGAGCTCTCTTTTCGCACTTCTGTTCTTTTCGTGCCCAAGTTCGGTTTCACCTGCAAGTTAGTCCAAAATATGTCCTAAAACTTTTCTAAGGCTTAACCTCTTCAGTTCTAACCATTCCCCACTCTCTCAAAGGTAAAAGAAATTAAATCTCACACCAAAACAACCCCAGAGAACACCCTGTAAACAAAGAAAAATCCCTAATCTACTCCGAACTAAAACAAAAAGAAAAATGCAGTAAAATAAAGTGCAAAAAGTAAAGGATAACATGGGGTGCCTCCCATGAAGCGCTAAGTTTACTGTCGTCAGCTCGACTCAACCTCATGGATATCAGGTAGGACTGTGGACCACGCGATCCGGTGGCCTTTTGAACTTAGACAGCTCCCTCATCCATCTTTTGTAGAAACCACCAGAACCAGAGAACTTTTTCTTTTGTTTCAGCACACTTGACAATTCAGGGGGTCCAGGATCAATAGGGGAATCATGCAAATCCCCTAACTCAATCTTTCAACTCTCAGCAGTGCCCTCACCCAGCCCTTCTATCAAGTAACATTCATCAACATATGAGGGCTGGTGTTTCGCCATTTTGAATATGTCAAACTCAATCTCGTTCTCAGCCACTTCCATCAAGAGTTTTCCTCTTCTCACGTCAATAAGTGCACCAGCAGTAGCTAGAAAAGGTCTACCAAGTATAATAGGAACCTTGACATCCTCCTCTATATCCAATACAACAAAATCTCCCGGTATAAAATACTGATCAATCAAGACCGGGACATCCTCTAGAACTCCCACCGGACGCTTTATGGAGCGATCCGCCATCTGTAGGGTCACGGAGGTGGGTTTTGGTGTTCCCAAGTTGAGCCTCTTACATAAAGAATATGGCATAAGACTAACACTGGCACCTAGATCACACAAAGCACCCCCAACTACAAATCCACCAATGATGCAAGGGATGGAAAAACTACATGGATCTTTCAGCTTAGGAAGTAGTTTATGTTGAAGAACTGCACAGGTCAAGGCTCTTTCGCTCAGATCCACCACCGCACTCTTCTCTGGTTTTTTCTTATTGCCTAAAATATTCTTCAGAAACTTCTTATACGATGGAATCTGAGTGATTGCTTCAACAAAAGGCATGAAGATCTCCAGCTTATCCAACATCTTATGGAACTTGCTCTCTCTATCAGACTCCTTTGATTTCCACAACCTCTGTGGGCATGGTAACAGGTTGTAAGGTATAACCGAGTCATCTACCTTCTTGTTCTTCCTTTCATGCTTCTTACTTGAAGCACTCTCATCCTGCTCAGGAGCTTTCCCCTTAACACTATCTCTCTGCACCACAGGCTCCTCTTCACTATCATCAAGAATATCCTCAACCTGAACACCCTCATCCTTCTTATCAGCTTTCTCAGGCACTGGATTATTCGAAGGAAAAAGGGGGGTCCTTCAAAGCTAATCCGTTTCTAGTGGTGATTGCATTCACTTGGTGCCTTGGATTTTCTGTGTTTGCTGGCAGTCTACCATTCGAAGATAAAGGTTGATTAGAAAACTGATTACCTCCTCCTTGTTGCTGAGCCTTGAGACCATCTATTTCTGCTTGTAGTTTGCCAAACAGCTGAAGATGCTCTGCTTGTAGCTTGCTAAACTGAGCCATCATAGTGTTCATGAGAAACTGTATATCAACATCTTGAGATGGTCTAGAGGAACTTTGACCCTGAGTGGTCCCAAAATTCTGATTCCCTTGCTGGAACTGCCCTTGATTGGGATTCTGGTTATTCTGCCCAAAATTCTGCGCTTCTCCACTGGACTTGGTTTTCACCCCTATTCCCTTGGTTACCATGAAATCCTGGTGGATTGTTTCTCACTTCATTTCCCTGATTATTCTAAGAGGGAATAACCTGATTCCTTCCTTGCTGCTGATAGGTCCCATAACCTTGCCCCTGGCCCTGTGGTCTAGAATAACCAATAAGATCAACTTGCTCCATATTAGGCTAAGGAACTTGGTTACCGAAGTCTAACAAAGGACATATCTGAGCTACATGATTTCCACCATAAGTTGCACAACAGGCTACAAGAGGTACCTGTGGCGCAGAATAGGGGTTTGGAACATAAGGACTCTGTGGAATTAGTGGAGGCTGAGCAACTGCCTGGACACTCTGAGTAGGGCCCTGTACTAACTGCTTTAGCATGTGTTGTATGGTATCCAGCTGAGCCTGCATTGCCATCTTTTCTCCAACTTCGAACATCCTAGCTGCTTTCTCTCTCTTGGGTATATCATCCCCCTCAGTGTACCGTAAGTATTGTTAGAGGTGATCCGCTCAATCAACTGCTCTCCAGCTGCTGGTCCCATATCAATGAAAACACCTCCAAAAGATGAGGTATCTAGAATAATCTTTGACCGGTTAGACAATCCCTCATAGAATGAGGACATAAAATCACCCGGGGTCATCAAATTCTTCAGGCACTGCCTCTTCAATTCTTTAAATCTCGTCCAAGCCTCAGGAAAATCCTCATTACCAAACTGCTGAAAATTCTGAATTTGCTTCTTTAACTTGGCAACTTTGGAAGGAGGACAGTACTCCTACATGAAAGCTTTGTGGAGCTGTTCCCATGTAATGAAGTGGTTGGCTGGAAAGGAATTCAACCAACGCTGTGCTTGATCTCTCAGGTAAAAAGGAAACAGTCTCAGCTTGATGGCCTCACTAGGAACACCATTCATCTTGATGGTCTGGCAGATACGGTCAAAATGAACTATGTGGGTTTTCGGGTCCTCAACCCGAGATCCTCCAAACTGATTATTCTGGACCATCTGAACGAGCTGAGTCTTCAACTCAAAATTATTTGCCTCAATTCCTGGGTACACAATGCAATCTTCTTCAGTGAACTCAGGAGCTAAATGGGCTGCCATTGGTTCTGCTTGTGGGACCTGTTGGGCAAACTGCTGGACCAGGTTGGGATTCATTTGGTAGAGAAGATTTTGCATCCCAACCCCATAGCCTGGCTGCTGGTACACAGGCTGCTGCTGCATGAAAGGAGCTCCGAATCCTCCCCCAACATAGACATTCGGGTTTGGATCGGCCCTGAAGTTCTGTGCTTGATTCTGAACATTTGGATTTGGGGGATTAGCACGAACTCCAGGGTTGTCCCCAACTGCCTCTCTCTGCCTCGGGTGCTGTTGTGTGTTGGCACCAGTATGGGCTGGCTGCCCAGTATTGCTACTGTCTCCGGTCTCCATGTCTACTTCGAAGTCTTGGAACTCTCGAAGCCAATCACGTAACACCTTCTTCTCCCTCCTTAACTTCCTTTCAAGATTTAGATCGTAGGGACGAAGATTCGTGCTCCCTTTCGATCTAGTGTGCATAAAAGGAGGGTAACCTGCTGTCTAACACAACCACAAACACTCTTGGAAAGAACTAGTCATGGGTTAGTGCAAAAAAATTTTATTTTTTTTTTCGAATAAAGAATAAAATAAAATAAAACTTCATCTCCTAAAATTCACTAACTCTAATGCTAGTAAGAAATTATTCACACAATCAAAACCAAATAAACCAATCCCCGGCAACGGCGCCAAAATGTGATGAGCACAAATGATGAGTGTGAAAAGGGTGTAATGTCGTTCCGCTGAGGATTGGTGTTATGGCACGAAACTGTGTGAATTACCAGGCACTAGAGTATATGAATTTATAGAATCCAAGTAACAAAGACTGAATGATGTGGGATAAAAGAAAGCAATTGATTAAGGTGAAAACTATATGATAAAGGTATGGGCCAGATTAGGGGATTGTAATATTGATGTTCCAACCAACTCAGGATTAGGGAAACAATAATTAACCAAAGGATATATGGGCAATGCACAAAAGAATTCTACTCAGCTATTTTCGTAATCAATAAGAGAATTAAGCTAAAATTGTCCCACTGTCGTGATGCATCAATTATAACCTTAAACACCTAAGCATTGTAAGCCCCCAAAATTACCTCTACTTTCATAGCAGGAAAAGTAGGCTGAAATTGGTAAGGCTCGAGGTCTCCATCCAACTTTCGTTGTAATGAATCCCTCTCCTAGACTAGCAATTAATTGTGGCCACAAACCAATAACTAGTGCAAAGAAATCCCCAAATCAACATAAACCCTAGGTAAAAGATTCAATCCCTTTATGCAATTAATTACCAATTGAACATCAAGATTAACAATGGATCCCTAATCCAAACCCACAAACGAACTACTCCCGCATGATGGGAGTAAACAAAACAAAGCAATAATTAATAACCATAAACATTGCAAGAAATAAAAGGGAAGAGAAACTTAACTGATAAATAACAAATCCAATCTTCAATCTTTGATTCCAATCTTGAAATAAAATAATCTAATGTAAAACTAGTCTAAACTATGCTGGGAAAATATAAGCTAAAAACTAGGGTTCTGAACTCTGTAAGGGAACCTCCTTCAATTGTAGAGAATATGTCAAATATATAGGAGGTAGATGGGCCTTGGCCCATTAGGCAACATCTTCTTTTCCAACTTGTATTCTTCCTTGTAATTCCCTTTTCTTCCAGAACTTGTCCAAAATGTTCCAATATTCTTCCTTTGTTGTTCCTTGTAGATAATTCAACACTTGGACAATATAACACACAAACAATTCCCAATTTCACTAGGATACAGAAAATAACCTTCAAAACAACTAGAATAAGGGGTGAATGATTTGACAAAATAGCAGATATCAGTAGCCACAACATCCTTTAATCAGTTAAAATTATATATTGAGCGATTTATCTTGATCACATAAAGTTTTAGACATATCATTTGTGATTAATTGTATTTAATATGATGGAATTTAGCCCACAGGCAATTTCGTTATACTTGTATGATTAATTAGGAATAAATACTAGACTATAATCATAATTTAGCCCACGGACAATTATGTATCGGAATGTAGTTTAGTAGTTTTATCAGTTATGATGGAAACAAATAAATTTATTTAGTTAATGATTATTTGTAAATAATTTCATCTCTATCATAAAGTTTAATTTTATGATGCAAACTTTAGATCATATTTC
>NXFB01000137.1:175841-198383 GCA_002525835.2 Ipomoea batatas | reverse complement strand
TTCTTAATGAAAAGTACAAATAAGAAACTATGTGATTCTAGTTTACTAATTCAACATGAAATTATATTTCAGGTTCACCGGTGGTGAATGTTATGGGAAAGTCTATTTCGAATGATCGGGGTGATTTTGTCAACTCTACTGGAAGTTGCCACAATGATGCGGATTGTGACAAAATTTGTAAATGCTCACCCGGCGCAAAGAACTGGTGCAGTGATGGGTTATGTGTTTGTGGTTGTAAGTAGTGACTGTAACCGTGGCCATTAAATGAGATTATAATATGCTTTTTCAAATTTACTTCCAATAATTATGATTGATAATATTGCTTTCCTTTGTTGTCCCAAAAATTCACACAAAGATACATCTCAATTTAGAACATGCTAGGAAATGTTGATATTGCGGGAGGTTATGGCTCCCAAGTTTAAAGAACTGTCTGCAAAGTATATTTGATTTCATGATTTCATTTAATGTGGTTGGACTTGCTGCGGGGATTTCACTTCTCTCGTATGGTTTTGGAGCATACTTTAATGTCATTCCTTGATCAATCTGAGCGGTCTGCATTGATGTCGATATATGGCCCTAAAGAATGCAGAGCTTAAACCAGGACCAGGTTAATGATTGAAATCAGCAAAAAATTTGAGAGGTGGACAAAAATGGACACTTTTAAATCTTTCACAAACGGTTAATGATTGAAATGGGCAAAATTTTGGAGTGGTAGACAAAAATAGACACTTTTTAAATCTTAGACAAACTTAGGAATTGAAAATCTAGTCCCCAAAGAGTTCAAATTTTTTTAAATTCATTTTTTTCGCCTAAAATACGAGAGAAGAAAGTCGTACTTGTATTTCTCATACAGCATGTGTTTATCGTATTTTACTCGTACATAAGGAACTTAAGTCGCACTTGCTTTTGGAAAAATAAAAAACAGAAAAGAAAAAAGAGGTTCGTCGGCGAGAGGTATCTCCGGCTGTATTTTATACGAACATGTTGATTAATATATACATTACAACATCCTTTTAGGAGAAAACTTTCCAAACTTTAATGACCCTTGAAAGTTGTGTAAAAGAGGTGATGGAATAGAGTACGTGTGTGTGCGAGAAGGCATTCTTACACTGGATATCGTATCAAGGAGGGAACCGAAAGAGTGTCGAATAGTAAGTGATTAAAAACAAGAGTGTTGAGTGTTTGGAAGCTAGTTCGAGAGTGTGTTGCAAGATATCAAGGAACAACTATGTGCAAAATGCAATGGTAAATCAATTAACTAAGTCAATTAACAAGCAAAAGCTCTAGGTCAACTCACACCAAATCTTCTCAATACAACATTTCAATGTTTAATGCATAATCTCAAGGTAATCCAATCCAATTCCTAGAATATTTAGCCACATATCATTTCTTAAATTGCAATAACAATGAATCAAAGTCAAGCTTCAACGTCGGGCAGGTTGGTCCCAAATTATTTTTAAATAGTCCTTGCAAGTGCACGAATCAGTTATAGTGATAATGCGCAATAACAAGCTAAGGGTCGAACCCACAGCTGGAATTGATACACTGCAATTTAAAGACTTTGAAATTAAAATAACTAACTTAACAATTTAAAGTGAAGTCGGACTAATAAAATAGCTTAGAGAAATTAAATAATTAAAACCAACAAGAACGAGATAGCAGTTAATAAGTAACTAGCAAGAAAAAAAATAATATTGCAACGACTCAAGATAGCAAAATATTAAAGACTAATTAGGAACAGGAATTAATAACCACTAATAGTTTCGCAGATTAGTTTAACTTGCCAATCAAATTAAGGGTCCGTTCTTTCGTTAATATGATAACTAACTTCGTATGGCGTCCAAAGGAAATCACGTGCTTTAACCATTCTTGTACTTAATACTTATTTAAACAGTTAAAACCCATTAAGCCTAAAAGAACTTAGGGAATACGCGGGTTGTGAACCAAAATAAACAATTCAGTAAGACAACCAAATTATTTATCATCTTTATCCTACAAAGCTTAGAATTAAAAGGCATGGTGTATACACATTAATTCCCCTCAAAAGACTAACTTATGCTAAAAATGGCCAAATTAAGCACAATCAATCTCAACATAAAATTATAGGATAAACATAATTGATTGGTAAAATTAAATAATTATTGCAAAACTAGTGTGTTAATGTCATCATATTCCTAAACTATAATTTAGCAATGCATGAAGAATTAGCATAAGCAAGCCCACACAACATCATCATTAATTTAAAAGAATAAGCTCAAGGCAAAATAACAAAGTAACACTAATAAAGAACAAAAGGAGTGAGAATTGTCGTAAGAAATTAATTAAGTAGAGTTGAAGCCACTGGAAACTTGACGCTGTGCAATGAGGAGATGATTTTAGCACTGCCGAACGCTGCTGCCCAATCAGAATTTGCCAAATCACTGCCCAGGAATGTGAAGTCGCGAACGCCGCACCGAAATTAACTGGCCACCGGAATTGAAGCTGCCAATGTCTGCCTCTCACCGCCGGAATTGATCCGGGACAAATTGATGATCTTCCTCTTCGCAAAAGTCCTCTTTTTATACTGTTTCAGTCCAACTGTTCTTCCTAGTTTCCTCACAGAATTTGCTCCCGCATCTGGCTCAACTGTTATTGACTTGGACTAATTCTACAAAAATAATAATTAAAATAGAAATAGTCTAAAGTAATATAATTAATACTTCCTACGTACCATGTACTACTAAAACTATTATTATTATTATTATTATTATTATTATATTATTATTATTGTTATTATTATGCTAAGAAATTATTGAATTGACAAATTTTAATAACAAACTTAATTTAATAATAAAAACAACCCCCAAAAATTAACAATATTATTAAAAACTACTTATAGCAATAGTAAATAAAATTAGATAAAAATTAATCACTAATTGCATATTAACTATAAAAAGATTATTTAAAATAACAATAAAAATAAAGTTTATCAATTATATAGAGTCATGCTCATTTCCTCTCGCGACCTCTTGTCAATTCTCCGGTACTGCACCTCGATTCACTCCTTCCGTTTACGTTCCCAGTCCCTCAGACCCTTAGTCTAAGGGGTTGACCATATTTAGGATGTCTATGATCCGTTCTCCGATCCGACCTTACGAGGTCCGACTTATTGCGCGAACTTCTTCCTAGTCTCTCAGACCATTAGTCTGAGGACCATGTTACGCTTCGCCCGACCTTCCCTTTCTCAAGAGATAGCCAAAGCTCGGTCCTGAAGGCTTGTTTTCTTACCCGGGCTTAAGCAGTCTTCGTGGGTCGGCCTCGTTTCCTAGTCATGACTGAGCAAAACCCTCCATTCTCTGGCTTTTTCAATCCTCAATCTTCTTCGTGATTCCCGCCTCCATCATTGCCTTTTCTGAACCGTCGTACATGCATTAAATGTCGTCGTACTGACACATGCTAACCGTTCCATCATCCATCGCATCGTTCGCCCGTCCGCCCGATTGAGTCCACGTGTGCTCATCTCCTTCCCCCTCCGTCTCTATAAAAGTCTAACTCCCCCTCCTTTGTCTTCGTTCGCTTTTTTCTTTGCAACTTAGTTTATTCTCCCGCTACTCTGCTTTGCTTTGTGACTTTGTCTCCGCCGTTATCCACCCCGCATTGCCTCCTTTCTCTCCGGTGCCAGTTTTGTAACTTCTCTTCGGTAAACCCTTCCTTCTTTCTTGCTTTCTTTTGCCATTTCTGCTTTCCTTCATGTCTTCGTCCTCCTCCGCCTTGCAAGTAACGCTATCGGAAGAGCCTGCCGCCTCGGCCTCCCAACCAGCAGCCGCTGAGATTGCGCCGATCAACCCTTCAGCCAATGCGCAGGAGGAGATTCCCTTTCACCCCGCCATAGTGGTGGCTGGAATATCGCCGTGGGTCCGCCTAGAACGGGCCCCGGGCCACAATGAGGCCCTTCAGTTACCCACTCAACACACTTCCACTCTCTCCGCCGTTAAACTCGAACATGCCTGAACCTAATTGGGTCCCAAAGCCACGGTCTTGGCAACGGGCAATCGTGAAATTCACGACCCTCCTCCTGGCTACATAGGTCTTCATTATAGGTCGGTCATTTATGGATTTTACATTCCGCTCCAGCCCTTTCTCTCGACCTTCTTCAATTATTTTCGTATTCTACCCGGACAGCTCGTTCCTAACTCCTATCGCTTTCTTATTTGCTTCCTGACCACCTCCCACGATGTAAAAGTCGTGCTATCTATGCCTCTCTTCAATCAACTTTTCCAGGTTTCCCAAGTGGGCAAACCACCTTCCGCTTTTGTGTGGATATCTCAATGGCGAGGTAGCCGAGTTATTGACGATTTAAAGGACTCATTGAAACAATGGAAAAAGGATTTCTTCTTCGTCAAGCCTTCTGATCCTCAATACACCTTTCCTTTCCCCTCCGTTGGCATCCGAGCTTCTATCGCTTGGATGGAAAGCCCGACTTAGTGCTAGACTCATCTATAGGTTTTAACGTGGTGACGATGAAGGGCCAGCATGTCCTGATCGACACGTATTCCGATCTAAGGGCATTAGGTTGAGCTAAGTTACTCCCA
Organism: Ipomoea batatas; assembly: GCA_002525835.2. NCBI lineage: Eukaryota > Viridiplantae > Streptophyta > Magnoliopsida > Solanales > Convolvulaceae > Ipomoea > Ipomoea batatas. The sequence goes on along the minus strand of NXFB01000137.1, from coordinate 193,812 downwards.
GAAGGTGCAGCCCGCGCAGGTTGCTTCCTTTCCTTCTATTTTCTGTTGGTTTCCCTTTAATGCATGTAGGGTGTCCTAACACTTGGTTTCTGTTTCAGTCGACGACGTTGGGGTAGTTCACCTGCTTGCTGGGACACTCTAGCTCATCTTGAAGCCCAGGACTACTCTTTGAACGACTCTGACGAAGAGTTGGAAGGTGTGGTTGATATTTCTTCTTCGGACTCCGAGGCCTCAACTGCTCATATGGACTCTCGCTATGCTGCCCTCCGACCTCGCCATAAGGGCAAGGCGACCACTGCGGAGAAAGGTAAGGCCGTGGAAATGGGCCCAGATTCGACCCTTGCTACGCGCCTTCCCCCGGTGGGCGTGGTTATCGGTGCTAGCCCCATCGCCACCGCTCTGGCCGCTGCTCACCATATGCGCCTGCGCAAGCGTAGTTCCGACGCTCCCACTTCGACCACTGCTAAGAAGGAAAAGTGTCCCAGTGACGCTGTCTTCGAGGATGCCATCGCCGTGGGCAAGGCCTTCATTTTTTGCCGCTTGGAGCAAATGATTCCTGCCTCCGACCTTCAAGTCATGGATGGTGCTAGTCCGTCTTACCTTCTTCAGTCGGCTGCGTTCCACAGCTTCGAGGTAATCGTTGTCGCTGTCTCTTTTTTTCCTTTTCACTTTTACTTCCTCCAATTTTCTTTAGCTCTTGACTGTATTTCATAGGCGCAATTCTTCCAACCGGCCTCAACAATGTCATTCAAGGGTTGGTCAAGGATGCCGAGCTCTTGAAGTCCGCCAAGGCAACTCACTCCAAGGAGGTGAAAACCCTCAAGGCTGACCTAACCAAGCTGAGTGAAAATTTGGCTACGGCGCAGGAAGGTTGGAAGAAGGCGATGGAGACACTAAAGACGGCTCAGGATGATGCGGTAAGAGCTTTCAAGGAGTCAGAAGATTTCCACGAGGAGGCCATGGCTCATGCCAGTATGCACGCTCGGACCGTCGTGGATCAGTGGTTCGAGGGAGAGGTCAGGAAGCAGTATCTGCTCGACTTGGGTGAGGCGGACTACGACATAGGCTATCAAGATGCTCAAAAAGAGATATTCAAGTTTCTCAAGGCTCGGGACGCGACCTTCTCTCCTGCTAGTTGGGGCTTTCTAGAACCAACTACCCCAATGATACCCAGGGGACCGAAGGCGTTACTCTAAACGCTTCGATGGATACACTTGGCGACATTCTGATGGATAATGCATACCTGGAATCAGCTACTAATGTGGATTTCGTTACTGCGATGGATCGAGCTTCAATTCCCACCCTGACTGAGGTCGGCCAGAGTGATGTGGCTGCCACTGAAGAGGAGGAAGACCTATCTGACGCCCTACAGCTGAACCGTCAACGCGCCGGAGCTCCAAGCACCACCTGCCTATTGGAACATCGGAGGCAGGTGCGAGCGAAGCCCCCTCAGCCAGAGGCTTAAGGGTTGTGCTCGCCATTTACTTATTTTAATCGCCCTGTGATATCTACTATTTTGTACAATAATTCACCCCTTATTTTAGTTGTTTTGATGCTTATTTTCTTTATCCTAGTGAAATTGAGAATTATTTGTGTGTTATATTGTCCCAAGGGTTGAATTATCCACAAGGAGCAGCAAAGGAAGAATTTTAGGACATTTTGGACAAGTTTTGGAAGAAAAGTAAATTACCTAAGGAAAGAAAGGAAACAAGAATAAGAATTGGAAAAGAATTGGAAGTTGCCTCATGGGCCCAAGGCCCATCTATCTCCTATATATTCTACATATTCTCTACAATTTAAAGAGTTCCTAACCCTAGTTAGTTTTAGTTTTATTTATTCTTCTCTTTATATTTTCCTAGCATAGCTTATATTAGTTTTACATTTAGATTATTTAATTTCAAGCTTGGAATCACGGATTGAAGTTGGATTTGTTCTTCATCATTAGTAAAGTTCTCTTCTTCCTTTATTTACTTTCTTTTCAGATTTCTTGCAATATTTATGGTTATTTATTGTTTTGCTTTGTTTACTTTTATGATGCATGAGTAGTTAGCTTTTGGGTTGGATTAGGGTTCTATTGCTATTCTTGATTCTAGGTTTATGATTATTGCATAAAGGGGATAATTTATTAACCTAGGACTTTTTTATGTTTGAATTGGATTATAAATTCCTCTTATTGATAATTGATGCGCAACTTTTATTGATTTATTTTGGAAAGGATTTCATCACAACGAAAGTTGGGTGAAAGACTCAAGCCTTACCAATTTAAACCCAATTTTTCCTACTATGAGAATAGGGGTAATTTGGGGGCTTCCAATGCTTTTGTGTTTAAGGTTATGATTGAAATCACGAAAGTGGGGCAATCCTAGCCTAATTCTAGTTTATTGATTACGAAAGTAGCTTAACTGAATTCTTGAGTGCATTGCCAATAAATCCCTTGGTTAATTGTTTTTCCCCTAATTCTAAGTTTGGTAAAGCATCAAGATTGCAATACCCCTAATCTGACACATTCTTTTATCATATAGTTTATTCCTCATTTAATTTGCATCTTTTATTTTATTTCCATTCCTTAATCTTAATTTGCTTGGATTCTAGTGAATTTCAACACTTTAGTGCCTAGAATTCTACATATCATACAAGTACGTGCCATAATCCATATCCTCAGCGAAACGACATTTACACCCTCTTTTTATTATCACCATTTTACACATCATCACATTTTGGCGCCGTTGCCGGGGATTGGTTTATTTGGTTGTATTGTGTGGTTATTTTATTTCTAGCATTAGAGTTAGAGGATTTTTAGGAGATCAAGTTTGTTTTATTTTATTTTTGCTCTAACCCGTAACCAGTTTCTTCCAAGAGTGTTTGTGTTTGTGTTTGACATTAGGTTTCCCTCTTCTTATGCAAACTAGATCGAAGGGGAGCACGTGTCTTCACCCATACGATCCAGATTTTGAGAGGAATTTGAAGAGGGAAATGAGGGTGTTGCGTGAGTGGCTTCGAGAATTCCAGAACTTCGAAGTAGACATGGACACCAGAGACAATAGCAACACCGGGCAGCTTGCAAATGATGATGTCAACACACAACAGAACCCTAGGCGGAGAGAGGTTACTGGGAAAACCATGGAGTTCATGTCGACCCTCCAATGAACAATGTTCAGAATCAGGCACAAAACTTCATGGCCAATCCGAACCCGAACGCATATGTTGGGGGAGGATTGGGAGTTCCTCACATGCAGCAGCATCCTGCGTTTCAGTAGCAGGGCTAGGGAGTTGGGATGCAGAATCTTCTCTACCAGATGAACCCAACCTGTTCCACCAGTTTGTACAGCAGTTTCTACAAGGAGTTCCTCCTATGTTCCAGCAGGGTGGTCAACCACCCATGGCAACTCATTTGGCTCATGAGTTTGATGAGGAAGATTACATTGTTTATCCAGGAGTGGAGGAGAATAACTTTGAGCTGAAAACTTCTCAGATTCAGATGGTCCAAGCTAATCAGTTTTGAGGTGCTTAGGTAGAGGATCCAAAAGCTCATGTTGTTCACTTCGACAGGATTTGCCAGACGACCATCAAGATGAATGGGATTCCTAGTGATGCCATCAAGCTGAGGCTATTTCCCTTTTCCTTGAGAGATCAAGCATTAAGTTGGTTGAATTCCTTTCCAGCCAACCACTTCATTACTTGGGAATAGTTGTACAAGGTATTCATGTAGGAGTACTGTCCTCCATCAAAGGCTGCTAAGCTCAAGAAACAAATTCAAAATTTCTAACAGTTTGGCAATGAGAGTCTCTACGAGGCTTGGAAGCATTTCAAAGAGTTGAGGAGGCAATGTCCTAAAAATCTTATGACTCCAGGAGATTTCATCTCATCATTCTATGAGGGGTTGCTGGATAGTGCGAAGACCATACTTGATACCTCATCTGTTGGAGGTATTTTCATTGATATGGGTCCTGATTATGGTGAGCAGTTGATTAAGAAAATCACTTCGAATACTGCCTACTGGTACAGTGAGAGGAGTGAGCCACCGAAGAAAGAGAAGCCAGCTGTGATGTTTGAAGTAGAAGACAAGATAGCAATGTAGGCTCAGTTATATTCCATCCAGCACATGCTCAAGCAGATAGTACAGGCTCCTACTCAGAGTATTCAGGCAGTGAATTATCCTCCACCAGTTACTCAAGGTTCTTATGTTCCTAATCCTTATGCGGTGCCACAAGTTCCTTGACAGATGCAGTTTTGCGTAGGGGTGAATAGTCAAAAGATGTGTGTATGTTAAAACGGAAAGTCAATGACTCCCCGAGTGTCGGTCTCGAAGGAAGGACGTGGATGTGTGTCAAATGTTCGGGCGTTTACCTGATTGAGTCATGCAATAAATTCGAGTGTGGTGAATGGTGATTCGAAAGCGAAAGGAGTTCATAAGATTGGGTTTGTGAAAGAGAAGAAAGTAAAGTAAAAGAGATTGAAAAATATGTAAAGAGGTAGGGATTGGATAGTGCTCATCTATGTTGCATCTTGGTGTGTCTAAGGTAATGGATAAACAAGACAAAGATGTTGGCTATTCAAGAGTGTGTGTTCTTAGTGCTTTTCCACCTTTGTGTACTAATGTTTCTTGGACTTAGGAATGCCTTCAAGCATCCAAAGTTCTAAGAGGAATTTTATCAAACACTTTAGCTACACACTATCCTACTATTCTTAAGAAGTCTATAGGATCTATGATTGTTTCAAAGCTTCAAATCCTAACTCTAATCGAAGACATGAAAGAGTCAAGAGCTCAATCTCTCATCTAGATTGGCCAAATCCAAACAAGATATCATCAAAACAACAATCAATAGACAAGAATAGATAACCCAACAATCTAAGCATTTAGATCCAAAAATAGATATAAGATCATCACACTAGCAACATATCTTCACACAATCCAAATCCCTAGATTAAACTAGCCACTCATGATATGAAATTCAAGACAAAAGCTAATTCAATCAAAGAACAAAATAGTAAATAGATTAGAAATGTAATAGAAATCACCTAGAGTTGAGGTGATCCTTCAATCCAAGCTTGTTGTCTTCTACAATGAGAATTATCTAAACTACTCCTAGAAATTATCTAAAGTCTTTCCCAAAATTGGGAAAGGAATAGACTCTAAAAAAAAAGGAAAAAGGAGTTCTAAAAATTGGAAAAAAATATCCTCCCCTGAAAATCTATCAAGGGGGTTTAAATATTCGCGCATTGCAGTCTCCACGCCGCTCCACACGCGTGTGATTGTGCGTGGGAGGCTACTGGATTGTGACCACTCGAACTCACACGCGTGTGGAGGTCTTCTTTGGTCCTTCGGGGCTCCGGTCTTTCCTGGTTCGTTCTTTAAGCTCGATTTTCGTTCCCATTGGCTCCCGAGATTCCTGTATCACCTCATTTAGGCTAAAAGTAGCTTTGTGTGTTGGTTAGTGAATTTAAAGCTTATTTGATGCAATTTATCATGCAAGGATGCTAAAAGCGTGAAAAAAGGATCGCACTTCTCACACCATTCGCAAGCATGCATTTCCAAAGTTTGGTTCACCTTTCATTTAATCAGGGCCTCTAGCCGATCCCACTAGTGGGAACGATGTGCACTAGTTAATCAACCTTTCCAACCTTAGACGCCAAAGCCCAACGTAATATAAATGAGGGTAGGGGCATGGACCACTCACCGCTTTTGGCTTAGCGCGGTCCCTCTTTCTTCTCACTTCCTAGGATAATGTCATCGAGCCACCCGACTTCACATGGAGCTCCATGCTTTTCGAAGACAGTGCAATGGGTACCCGAATCCTAGCGAAGCGGCTCACCTCATCTCTTATTTTCTCAATTCTTGGGATCTTTTTATGTGAACAACCGACTCCAGATAAAGCTTTTTGCTTACCGAAGACTATGGGTGGAAATAGGCCAGGCCGAGCTAGGCTTTAGAAAAATAGGCCTGGGCCTGCTATAGAAATCTTAGGCCTGGGCCTGAGCCTGGGCCTGTATATAGGCTTTTTTTAAGGCTCAAGCCTGAGCCTACAATTGACCTGGCCTGGCCTGAAGCCTTTTTAAAAGCCTATTTAACATGTAGGCCATTAAAAAGGCTTAATGCCCGGGCCTGTTATCAATTTTGTTCTTTTGATCTAGAATTACTCAGGTAGTTCTGGTGAATACAGTGAGAGATTCCAGAAACTAAAAGCAATATAAAACTAACTGTAATAGAAAAAATCATATATACAATTGTAGTGCCCTTACATTTTCTTTGACCATAATAAGTCATGGATTAAAAAAGAAGCCAAAACTATCACTGGGGGAAAAGCACCATACAAACTCAACTGGATATGATTACATCATTGATTATTTGAACAAAATTACTTGTGTTTAAAATAAAAATTATATAAAGCAGCCAGAAGGCATACAAGATCATCCATGAACAAAATGCTCACAATCAGAGTTCATTAAGTAAGCAACGAATCTGCAAAATTGGAAGGATGAAAAACATTCAGTTAGGCTGATCCATCTTCACCATCATCTCCAAAGGATCTACGCAAAAATTACCAATAAAATTACGGAGAAAAACATTAAATAGTCACTAAAATTTTAACCAATGAATACTGTGAATTTTCATTTGTGCTCTAAGATCGGAACAGAAAACTAAAGCAACTAGAGAAGTAATTACCAAGATAATCAATAAGATTCTTTCACTGTAGAAGCGGCAAGTAGGTTGGTGACTTGGCGAGTGTCGAAATCCCATCCGTAAGGAAGCCAGTCGGTCAAACGAACTTTCCGATTTCCATAATCAATAGAGGAGTCTTTGATCACGAACAAAGCCGGAACCAGCGGCGGAGAACGAGTGTTGGGAGACAGAGCAGGAGCATCGTTGTCCGTTGATGAAACCTTGAATGTATGTACGTAGGCTTGAGTAGACGGAAGGAAAGGGGAAGGGAGCGGTGGAAAGGGGGAGGGAGCGGCGGAAGTAGATAAGAAGTAGAATTAGAATTGAGAATTTTGGATTAGGGTTTACACTTTACATGTATAAGTAGAGTTATAATTTAAATATAAAAATATGTTGGATATAATATATATATATATAAACAGGCCTGGCCTGCAGGCTTGCGAGCCAGGCTTTATTTATATAGGCCTAGGCCTATTTACAAAATAGGCCTTAAATTAGGCCTAAGCCTGGCCTATTTATTAACTAGGCCAGGCCTAACCAGGTCCTAAATAGGCCAGGCCATAGGCCCCCCTACAAAGGGGCCTGGCCTATTCCCACCCCTACCTAAGACTATGGTTGAACACAACCCAACGAATTGGCTTTCCTCAATTTTTAATCTCGGTGATTGGCCTTTTGCCTTTTCAACTTTTCTCGATGTCAACCCATCATGCCTTTTTCTTTTTGGGATTAAGGGATTTTTCTCTCATTAAGCTTACCAATAGGCTCATCTTTTGCCCCATGCCCTACCAAAGTTAGTTCAATTCCGGACCTCGCTAAACTTTATCTTTCTCAAATTAAAAAGTGCACACTCCCACTTCGAGAGATCCTTGACTAAGGTCCTAAATAAATAAGAGGCGAACATCATGCAAGTAGGCAAGAATATAAACTTATTTGGCTCTAAACACTCTCATGGGTGCGAAAAGTAACTTCCTCAAAGATATTTCAAGAGTAAAAATTTTTGGGCATCTAGTCAAAATTCTCTCTAGATAACACAAATAACAACTCTCTTTTCACATTGCAAATACACCCGTTTATCATTCCCAAGAGCTCCAACTTCCTAGTCTAAGCAGCTAAGCATATAAAGCACAAAGTGCGTCCTTTCCACACTTTAAAATAAACACCGTCCTCGATGTTTCCATACGGTATAGGGTAAAGGAACAAAATAGGGATTCTAAGGATTAGACAAATAAGAGATCCATTTCCACAATTTGGAAATTGCTCTGGGATATAGGATATACTCTAATGATCCTATATAACATGGTAAGCTCAAACAAAACGTACACACAAAGCTATATAAACAAATTTTCCACACTTTAAGAATAAAAAACGGGGCTTAAAAATAGAAAAGGGATAAGAGGATAAACCAAGTATGCATCCCTCTTTCCACACTTTAGCTTCCATCATAGGTCTGCCTCTGTTATCGATGCTCTATAAGAAATGGAGACACAATATACAAAAGGGTTTCGGGAGAACTATTCAATTATTATAAACTTGATAGAAATAAAAGCAATATAATAATAAAACATAAACATAGATATTTAAGCATGTAAATATAAAATAAAGCAAAAATTATTCAAGTAGACTAGCAATTATTTAAGTGCATGAAAAGTAAAGCAGTTTAAATGTAAAAAACATAAAGCATAAAGTGAAAAAAAAAAGTAAAGTAAAGTAAATAAAGGCGGAACCCCACGCGTAGGGATCCTAATGTTTGAATGGGACAATCAACCATTTGGTAACCGCTGTTGTTCAGACTTCATAGTCACAAATCAAGATTCAAGACTGAGAGGATGGGGGTGGCATCACTGATCGCCGAAGGATGGAGGATTGAACTGTCTTGCAAATTGAGCTTGAAGCTCCGGAATCATTCTGGCATTTTCCTCCACTGCTCTTCGTGTACGAAGAAGCTCCTCATTTTGGATGTCCTGCCTCGCAGATATGGATATGAACTGTCCTTCCTGCCATGTTCGCTGCTCGCGCCAAAAATTCATCTGCTCATCATGGAGCTGCCTTTGGAAAGCTTGAGATGCTTCCCAATCCATCGAAGTAAGGCCCTCATGCTGTGTACTAGGCTCGCCCTGCTCTTGCGTTGCGGCATTATCATTCCCCTCATCATTCTCTTCATTTTCCTTCTCAGTGTCATCATAAACTTCCAAATCAGGGGCATCATTCCCTCCCAACTTGAGATACATAGCAAAGAACTAACTCACAGAGAAAGCAATCATGGGACCCTCTTCTTTTTTCTTCTAAAAGAAGGTTTCCTAGGCCTAAACCCTGGCACAATCGGGTGACAAAAGGTCCTATGAAAACAGTTTGAACCTTCTTCTTCAGTTGGGTGTGAAGCCATTTCCTTGCTTGAACACCCATGTTGATGCTAACTCTGTTCTCCATGCACCACATGTAGAAAAGATCCTGCTTGTAGACTTTGTTCCTGTTGGTGGTCCTACCAGAGAGATTAACTGCAAAGGCCAATCTGATGGCCTTCAAAGTGTTTCTAGTGATGAGCTTTGCTTTTAAGTTGGAGGAGTTGTAGGCTGCGTTGTTGGTTATGCTCTTCCAATAGTTGATAGCAACTGAGTCTGAATCAAAGTCAATCTTGTAATCCCTGAAATATGGCATAGTTACCTCAATAGCATCATGAAATCCAAGAGTAACACCCAAAGTATTAACTGAGAGATTGTAACGCTCGCCAAACAAACAAAATTTGATAGACTCTCTCGCATCATTGGCCTCCTTTGTGATCTCCAGTGTGGCCAAGAATTCATAAGTGACAGGCGCATATGTTGAACCTCGCCACTCGACGAATAAATGGCGTAGTTGAGGGTGCCCTATCAATGTATTTACTTCGTCTAAGCAACCGAACTCTGTTAAAATATTATCGTCAAAGAATCTACCCATACTTAGCTGCTTGCTTTTGTAAGTATCCACAAGAGCGCGCTAAGGAAGTGTCAAGTGCCTTAGAGATCTAGTGCCTCTCTCTTGAGGAGCTAGTGGAACTGTTGGTTCGTTTCGTGCAGCTTGGGGTCGTGCTCTCGACCGACTAGATTCGCCGTGATCGTGCTTAGATTTCTTTGCCATTTCTTTAGATCTTCCCATCCTACAAAATTTAGAAATTAATACTCATGGTAATTGGTTTTATGTAACTATCATTCAAATAAATCACCATTGAATTCATGTAAAATTCCTTGTCAAGATAATGGATTTCAAACATATAGGGTTAATGATTTTCGAAAATTTCGCCATAGTTTCCCCTATATTTTGAACAATTCTAGCATAAGAATATGAACAATATCATTCCATTATCACACACATGCACACTATCATCATAAGATAATTCAATTTGATGGTCAAATAAGAAGTCAACTCAAAAAGTCAAGAATTTCAAAAAGTCAACTTCATCTTCTTACCCAAATTCTAAAATTAGGGTTTGAAATTGAAAATTCAATTTTTGCAATGTAGCATGTGGAAAGTCAAATTGATGGCATATAATAGGTCTATAACAAGTTTACACATCAATTCAAGCATCAATTTCATAATCTATACAAGAAATTCAATAAACCAATTTGTTCAACAATGGTGTTCACACTTGAAGCTCAATTTTAAATTTCAATCGATCAATGTAACCATCAATAATGAAAGAAAACATCAAAGGATAGTTCTATATAGCATTATAAACCAATTTAAACATTCAAATCATTCAAAAAGATTCAAGGTAATGTACGATAAAATTTCAACATTCAAATCTTCCAAACTCATGGATATTCAATAAAATGGTTAAAAGATATGAAATTACCTTGATAGTGATGCTTTTAACCTTCTTGGAGATGAAAATAATTCACTATGCTCAAACCTTTAAGTTTGGAGATTACCTTGCGTGGAGAAGAGAAGAAAATTTAGGTTTTGGAGTGCAAAATGGCGTGGTTCGGCCGAATGGGTCTTTATCACGTGTGGACGCGCGTGTGGATAATCTGTTTTGTTCCCACGCCGGTTAGCACGCGTGTGACCGTGCGTGTCACCCTGGTGCGTCATTTTTCTCAGATTTTGGTCTTTCTCTTCACACCTATGTCTGTATTAGGCCTTTCCAATGCATTTTCCAGTCCGAATCCTACAAGTTAGTCTTCCAAAACATGGTACCAAATGGAATTGTAACAAAACATTAAAACGAAAACATAAAAAGAACATAAAAATGATTTATTAGACCATGGGTTGCCTCCCAAGCAGCGCCACAGTTTACGTCTTTGGCTAGACGCATTATACCTTGTTCATTTTCCAGCCATACTCCTTGGTAGTGGGTAGGAAACATTTCAGTACCCACGTGTTCTTCCATGTCAGCTTGTCATTTTTCCACTTCGGTTTTGATTTGGTCTTTGTTCTGACCATCGCCCTCACTTCTTCATCAGTCCCTTCTGTTCTTACTTTGTCATCATTCGTGGCTTGTCCATCAAATCTCAAGGTTATCTCCCCTGAGCTTACGTCTATGCGGGCGTGACAAGTAGCCAAAAATGGTCTTCCAAGAATCAAAGAACCATGGGGCTCTGTATCTCCCATCTTACAAACAACAAAATCGACAGACACAAGAAATTTTCCTATTCTTACTAGAACATCCTCCACCAAGCCTTCCAGGGTACCGTGTGGTCCCGTCGGCTAAACGGAGTGTTAGCCTTATCGGTTTCAAACTTTGTAAGTTAAGTTTTTCAAAGAGATTTGAAGACACGACATTAATCGAAGCTCCGAGATCGGCTAGAGCATTATGAGGATCAATGTTCTGTATAGAACAAGGAATCACCAAAGCTCCCGGGTCACCCTTCTTTCTGGGGTGACCCTCAGTCAAACAAGCCGAAGACTCTTGGCTTAAGCAAGTAAAATTATCACAATTGTTGTCCTCAAATAACTCGCGGCATTCATTGTTATTGAAAAATTTTCGAATAAAAGCATTAATTGTACCTTTTCGTGCCGCTTCCTTTTCCTTCGCATTTTTGGTTTTGTCTTGTGATAGCTCCTTTTCTTTGGGGCGGTTTTCAGAAGTGGTTTTCTCATTGCTTTCCTTCATTGAAATTGTGCACGAAGCGCTCGCAGTCTTTGATTCAAGATTGGGCTACAAGAGGTAGTCTCATCTCCCTTGTCTTTTTTCCTACATTGGCATATTCCGCAAACAATATCCATTGGGTCACAATTCTCGTGCTTTTCTTCCTTGGCATCAATAGCATGACTCTCTCTTTTGGATTATTCTCTGTGTTACAAGGGAGTTGTCTGTAGTGTCTCTCAGACATCATCTTGAACATTTGTGAGATTTGATTCTCAATGGTCTTGAGTGTAGCCTTGGATTCTTGTCTGAGACTAGAAATCTCTTGTCTGATTTCCTGAGTGATCTCTTGCTTAAGATTGGCCTGATCATTTTTTAATTCCATGATCGTCCTGGTAAGCCTTTCATCTACTTCACGGATATCATCCCTCCTCTGTTGAGTAAAGTCAAGTTGAGAGTTATATTGTGGCCTGAATTGGGTCATTTGGCCTCCATTGCCTTGATTATGATTATACATCAATCTGCCCTTGTCATTTTGTCCATAAGCAGGCTTGTTTCCGTAATTGTATTTTCCTCGCGCTTGATATCCATCATTGTTGTTCCATCCCTGGCCCTGTTTCCAATTGTTGTTCGACCTTTGATTTTGTCCATAGGCATTGTACTTGGAGATCCTTTGATAGTCGACCGCCTCAACCTGCTCGGATGCACACGGTGAAGTGTAAATATTAGTTCCTCCACAGATTTTACAGTAGAGTGCCAAAGCCATACAAGGCTTGGGTTTTCCATCCATTTTTTCTACCATGGCCTGTAACTTCTTGATCTCATGATTCATTGCCTCTATTTTCGCCTCACTCGCCACATGGCTATTAATCTCATACATGCCTCCGTGCTCTCCTCGTCGGTCATACCAATAAGCGGTATTCTTAGATATTCTCTCGATCAATTCTTCAGCTTCGGGCAAAGCTAAGGAGACAAAGGCACCGCTGGAGGATGAGTCAAGTAACATCTTTCCTTCATCGGTTAGCCCTCCGTAGAATGAGCTAATCACGTCCCATGGGTGCATCAGATCTTGCAGGCATTGTCTTTTGAGAACATTGAACCGTCTCCAAGCCTCCCCCAAACTCTCAAGCCTTCCTTGCTTGAATTCCTGTATTAGCCTTCGGATCCTCATAGTCTTTGTGATGGGGAAGAACTCGTTCATGAATTCACGATGCAACTGCTGCCATGATCTGAAATGATTGTCATCTTGGCTTTCCAACCAACGTGCTGCCTCTCCTATGACCAAAAATAGGAATAACTTAAGTCGAATTATCTCCTCACTAACGCTTCTTGTCTATACATCCCACATGCTCGTATGAACGTTGTTATGTGTGCATTGGGATCTTCGGACGGCAATCCTGAGTATTGGCTATTATGGACCAGTGTGAGAATAGTTGGATGCACGTGAAAGTTGACGTTTTCCATCGGCGGTACATAGATCGAGTTATGCATGTTAAAATCTGGAGTCATATAATCTGCAGTTGATCTCTGTGGTTCCTGAGGGATTCCATAGTATCTTCTTCACGAATGTTTTCTTGTGGGTTTGCTCTGTTAGCTTGTGGTTCTTCAAAAATCGGTTCTTCATGGTTAATTGGTCCTTGTGAAATAACTGGTGCTGGGGGCGGGTTTGGTATAGTTTCTCCTCTTCCTTGTGGATTTCTTATTGCGCTTGATAAAGCCATTTGTGACCTTTGGGTATTTTTCTTCTTTGTTGCTCTATTGATTTCTGAAATGTAATGTAGTAAGCCTTGATTTCCTTTTGCTCGCGTGTGCATTCACCTATTAAGATTATCAATGAAGCAAAGATTCCACAATTGACTAGAAGTAGTCAATTGGGTAAGTAACAAAAACAAGTAAAATAGAAAATGGAACAATAGAAAGTGGTGTGGATTAACAATGCTCAAATCTAGCAATCATTCAATCAAAGTAAACAAAAACATTTGACAACCTATTGCCTTCCCCGGCAACGGCGCCATTTTGACAAATGCAGTTTTGCATAGCTTTGAATCGTCAAAAGATGTGTGTATGTTAAAACGGAAAGTCAATGACTCCCCGAGTGTCGGTCTCAAAGGAAGGACGTGGAGGTGTGTCATATGTTCGGGCGTTTACCTGATTGAGTCATGCAATAGATTCGAGTGTGGTGAATGGTGATTCGAAAGCGAAAGGAGTTCATAAGATTGGGTTTGTGAAAGAGAAGAAAGTAAAGTAAAAGAGATTGAAAAATATGTAAAGAGGTAGGGATTGGATAGTGCTCATCTATGTTGCATCTTGGTGTGTCTAAGGTAATTGATAAACAAGACAAAGATGTTGGCTATTCAAGAGCGTGTGTTCTTAGTCATTTTCCACCTTTGTGTACTAAGGCTTCTTGGACTTAGGAATGCCTTCAAGCATCCAAAGTTCTAAGAGGAATTTTATCAAACACTTTAGCTACACACTATCCTACTATTCTTAAGAAGTCCATAGGATCTATGATTGTTTCAAAGCTTCAAATCCTAACTCTAATCAAAGACATGAAAGAGTCAAGAGCTCAATCTCTCATCTAGATTGGCCAAATCCAAACAAGATATCATCAAAACAACAATCAATAGACAAGAATAGATAACCCAACAATCTAAGCATTTAGATCCAAAAATAGATATAAGATCATCACACTAGCAACATATCTTCACACAATCCAAATCCCTAGATTAAACTAGCCACTCATGATATGAAATTCAAGACAAAAGCTAATTCAATCAAAGAACAAAATAGTAAATAGATTAGAAATGTAATAGAAATCACCTAGAGTTGAGGTGATCCTTCAATCCAAGCTTGTTGTCTTCTACAATGAGAATTATCTAAACTACTCCTAGAAATTATCTAAAGTCTTTCCCAAAATTGGGAAAGGAAAAGACTCTAAAAAAAATGGAAAAAGGAGTTCTAAAAATTGGAAAAAAAGATCCTCCCCTGAAAATCTATCAAGGGGGTTTAAATAGTCTCCGAAAAGCAACCTTCGGGAAATTCGCGCATTGTAGTTTCCACGCCGCTCCACACACGTGTGATCGTGCATGGGAGGCTACTGGATTGTGACCATGCGCACTCACACGCGTGTGGAGGTTTTCTTCGGTTCTTCGGGGCTCCGGTCTTGCCTGGTTCGTTCTTTAAGCTCGGTTTTCGTTCCCATTGGCTCCCGGGACTCCTGTATCACCTCATTTAGGCTAAAAGTAGCTTTGTGTGTTGGTTAGTGAATTTAAAGCATATTTGATCACAATTTATCATGTAAGGATGCTAAAAGCGTGACAAAACACCCTAATATGTACTCAAATTATGGGTATCTTTTTTTTTCAATATGCTAAAAAGCAATCCCTTTTTTTTTTTTTTTTGAAAAAAAAAAAGCAATCCCTTGTTCATAAAGCAGACTACTAAACACAATTCTATTACATGTTCTTTGAGGTATGATGCCAGTTCTGATGTATGAAAAAATCATGAGATGAGATGGTGGTCCAATGAGAGGCAAGGAGCCAACACTCACTGCCAAGGCAGAATTAATGAGAAAGGGGTAAGCCAAGAACAATAGAGAGAAACTCACCATGTTTAAAAAAATAAAAATAGAAAATACAGTTTTAAGAATTGCAGCAGTGAGTACTTTACCAATAAACTAGTGTCACACTATTAAAAAATCTAAGAAAGCTTAGAATTTACAATATTGCTAAACTACAAGGAAACAAAGTAATCAAACAATGACTTCTACAATCTACATGTGCTAAGTGATTCTTGGAAGTTGCTTTCACAGTTTCACCACATGAGGCCTCCTCGCCAATTATGCATGTGTTTTTGTGTGTATGTTTTTTATAAGAAATGGAAGAGAAAAGAACTCTAAATTGTATACATTTATCAGACTCCAGAACATCTGCTATAACCCGTCAAAACATATATAAAGTTACGACTTCAGATTACATAAGCATTTAGGTTCATATTAGGCTGATGCTAAAAGTATAGAATAAAAACACAGCAAGTCTCATAAGCAAATTCAGAATACATTGGGCCATGTATTTATTTGACACATAAACCCCACAGTTGTAGTCTAACAAGTCCTTAGTTCATTAAACATATAGGGGCTAGCAGTTTTGAGCTTCTCCTTGATCCTTACTAGAGTTAATAAAATAAGCATAACACAATAGTTGAAATACAAACTACAAAATCATAGGCAAATCCTAAAAAATGACATAAACCTATAGAAGTCTCAATTGTGTATGTTTACCTATTGAGACACCAAAAAAGTGCTATAATTTGAAATACCCACCAAGATAGATCAGAAGACAAAGAAAGATTGAAAGCAAAAGGGCAGCTCAAATGCCATGTAGTGCAACATTTCTTCTAGTATTAATCAAATATTAAATAAGGAAGAACACATATATATCAAAGGGTCAAAACACATCATTCATTATTCATCTACCGTGTAGTGGTTTTATGTGTCTGTGTTAAATAAGAGAATAAGAATAAAAGAATCACAAATAATTAAAAAGAACAATTGCTGAAAAATGGACTAATAATTTGAAGAGTCATTTTCATTTTTGGTTACTGGTATTGGGGCATTGTCAATTTTAGTCCACTTCATTAATTTTTGTCATATTGCGGCCAGTCTTATTTAGTCCTTACCACTTTTAGTCCACCGTTAAAATTTTTGTTAAATAACCGTCCAAAACAGGGGTATTTTGGTCCTTTCATGCTTTGGTCATTTCCTTTATCCTTTGTAGAGGTTTTCCTTATACATTTTCATCCAATGAAGAGGTCCGACGAAAGACATGGGTTTGTAATGTGGCTTACATGGCTTTCATCGGACCTCTTCATTAGATGAAAATGCGTAAGGAAAATCACTGCAAAGGGTCAAGGAGATGACCAAAGCATGAAAAGACCAAAAATACCCCTGTTTTGGATGACCATTTGACGAAAATTTTAACGGTGGACTAAAAGTGGCAAGGACTAATTAAGACTGGCCGCATTGTGACAAAAATTAATGAAGTGGACTAAAATTGGCAATGCCCCAATAACAGTAGGACCAAAAATGGAAATGACTCTAATTTGAACCAGGCAACAAATTTATGCTTATATACAGAATTTTGATGCCAAAAAGGGAAGGAAACTCACTATTCAAGAGTGTATTCAGGTTTATGCATAAAGTTTTTCAACCCTGCTTCAAACACATTACATGCCACCTGCAGCACCTGCATGAATAAAATATGTCAGTATATGTATAGTCCAAATATATTGTATGCATGTCAGTTACATGTAGAAGATAAACTATACCAAATTTGGTCCCTAGACTATTATGATTTTACCACTTTAATTTTTGACAATTAATGTTGCTCAAGTTAGTACCTACCTATGAATTTTTGCCTAATTTGGTGTCTTGACTATTAAGATTTTATCACTTTGATCCTCAACTGCCAAAGTTGCTCAATTTAGTTCCTAACAATGTAATTTTACCGAAAATGGTACCTCCATTATAATGATTTCACCACTTTTATCATCGACTATTAGAATGTCACCACTTTAGTTCTTGACTCTCGAAAAAGGTCCCTAAATCCACAATATCTACGGCAATAGAGGAGATATTGGTGAACTTCGCTGATAAGTCTCAGCGGAGACTTTCCTAGCTAGGCTATGGTCTACCTTCCATGGCATATCAGCAACGTCAGGGAAAGCAGGTACCATAGTCGGCGCATTCGAGTTCTTGTACGCTGCACAATCCACTAATCCCAAGAAGACTGATGTATACTATCCTTAGGGCTGAGCAGGACCTGAAAAAACCGAAAAAACTGACCGAACCGCCGGCCGAATTGCGACTGCCGAACCCGAACTGGAAAAACCGAACCGATTGTCTGAAACGACGTCGGTTAATCGGCTGCGGGTTGGGGGCTCCAAAAACGCATCCGAACCGTCCGATTACCCGATCAAATCTAGGGTTAGATATGCTACGTATTATACGACGTCGTTTGGTGTTGTAGTATATATATCCTTAGATAGGGCGTGAGGCTTCCGTAACTCCTCATTTGCGCAGTCGCGACTCATCCTAGGGTTTTCAGACCTCTCTGATTTCTCTCATTTCTCTCATTCTCTGAGTTCTCTCACTCTCTCAGACCTCAGTCGCGAATCGCGATCCCTCTCTGTTCTAGTGTTCTCGTTCTCGACTTCTCTAAATCTCTAAGTGTCTAAGACTCTGAGTTCTCTGA
>NXFB01000137.1:144112-155147 GCA_002525835.2 Ipomoea batatas | reverse complement strand
TTGGGCCAAGGTCACTGAACTAGGCTATAATGCACATGAGCCAAATCGCACTAAAATACTGAATCCAATTAATTAACTAGTTTAACTCACGGCCTTATAAACCCATATATTCTCCCTTATATTTTCAATGTAGGACTCTTAACAAAATCCAACCATCCGGAAATGCACAAATAGGACTATTGATTTCCATCATAATCAGACATGGGAGTCTCATACAAAAACTTGTAAAATACAAATCATGTTTCTATACTCATAATTTGCCAGTAAGGGTTGATAACAATCCTATCCAATCCAATCATAAATGTTTTTGTGGTAGAGCTCTGCCTTGTGGTATAGATAGCAGAGCACTTAACTACAAACAAATGAAGATGTTGTACCCATTGTCCCATTTCATAAAGCTTATTTAATCCAATTATTGAGAATGTAAACTAAATCATCTACAGAACTGCTCAAATTTTGGAATAACCAATGATTATGAATTATGTTCAATCATTATTATCAGGTACACCATCCCATAGGTCTTGTAATAAGGCTACATAAGTTAGCAACTTTGTCACTCTAATTGATTTATTGATTATTCAAAATCTATAATCATAACCCATATATTACTCATAATAATAATATTTGTGATCTGGAACCATTAGAGATCCAAAATCTAACTTTTGAGCAAAAGATACTCCAGATTTCAAAATTAATTCTGCAAACTCCATATCAATGGGAGCTTGTGAGTGAAGGGCATGGCCCCCTTTTCAATTTCCAAACATAGAACCCATAAAAAAGTAGCAATTTTAGCTTCCCCTTTGAGTTTTCTCCTCCAATTATCAATTAGCTCAGCCCCAAAAAAGACAATAATGGTCACAAAATGTTTTTTTTATTAAAAACAAAGAAGGGGTGCCTGTGATGACAATTAAAGTCACCAAAACTTGCAGGAGTGAAGGATAAGAATGTGAATGCAAACACAGAGATAAACATGTAGAATAAAAAAAAGGAATTGTTTAATGCCCAGAAAAAGATAAGAGAAATAATAGTAAAATAATGGAGGGGGGGAGGGGGGGCGGAGAAAATCACCAATTTTGGATAACATGAAAAGGAAGAGAGGGGTTCTTGCAGATGAGGAAACCTGTTTCCACCAATCCGCTTGTCTTGCGCACAGAGACTTGCATGCTTGCCGCAGAAATGCAAAAATCACTGCAACTTGCAATACCCTTCAATGACGAATAGCTTTCTTCCACCCAATTCCCTCCTCCTTTTTCTCTCTCTTCCCTTCTTCTCTTTGGATTCCTTTCACACCAAGATATCTATGAAATTTCTTTCTTTAACTCCATCCACTCCAATTCTTTTTTGTGAAAAATTATTGGAATTTACCAAAAGCTAGTCGTAACGTGGAAGCTCAATTTTTTGTTTTTTTTTTGTTTTTTTTTTGTAATATTGACTTTTTTATAATATAGTATCTGTTCATACATGTATACTTTCTCAATCTATTGAAACACACAAAGTCATTTGAGAAGTCATGACGCTTGACTACAAGGTTTTGGCCCCAAAGTTTATGATTGAGTCCCTTTTGTTGAAAAAAAAAAAAGAAAATTCCTCCTAGAGTGTAGTATAGTGTATCCTGTATTACTTGCTCTAGGAAAAATTTCATAATGCTTTATACCCAATGTCAATGATCAAATCTTGACGTTTGATTAAGGATGAATGAGTCAATTCCACCTAGTCACACCCGGCCTTTAGGTTACACTAGTTATATTATAACAATATTAAAGTATTATTTTAATTCTACTACAAGTTTCATTTGACAATATATAGGGGGTGTTTGGCAAACGGCTGATAGCTGGTTGGTTTAGCTAGTAGTTGATGGCTGATTGCGTTAACTGGTTTGACCAGTTGGTTGTATTAGCTGGTTTTAAAAAACTGTTTGGTAAATTAGCTGTTTACTAGTAGCTGATTGAATGTAAAATGACATTTAAGGGTATTATTATTATTATTATTATTATTATTATTATTATAAAATAACAAACACACCACCCATTTAAAAGTAAATCCCATTGATTTTAAATGATAAAATAGTCAATATACCCATTGTTCCCAACCAGCTGATACAAAAAACTACATTCATTAGCTTTTCAATTTTCAGCTTATTGACCCAATAAGCCAAGGCCAATAAGTCATTTACCAAACACTTCAAAATAGCTTATTGGTTGGTCAAAAAGCTAAACTTGGTCAAATAAGCTAAAATTTAGCTTATAAGCTAATAACCAAACACCCCCATATTATTGCATAAGTTCTATTTTTTAGTTTCATTATCCACGCACAATAGTGTTGACGGTAAAAATGGTTACTGAATAATATTGATAAGTAAGTCATCATAGTTGAGTACAAAGTTTGTATGTCAGAAAACCGGGAGCCCCTTTACTTGCTTAATGGACTCGGCTTTTATACTGAAGAATAGTAATGGCCACAATAATGGACACCAACAGCCTCCTATTAAGTGCAACGGCTCCCTCCATAAGTGTCCGGCTCTTCAATAATTGTTGTGCGCTCCTTCGTAACAGTTCTTTGATGAGGTGGACCCTAAGCACTGTTACCTCTTCTTAAGCGACGCCTGCTGCTTTAATGAGTTGTTACTGGGTCGGATATAGTACATTGCCCAATTATCTTGTCACAAGCCCCCCTACTCCAAGTTGAGAGCGTAACAAAGTCAACTAGGGAGTAATAATAGTGCAAATTTGTCACTTATCGAATATCATATGCTACAAGCATAGAGAAATGAGACAAATAAGTTTTTTTTTAATATAAAATTTATTTATTTTTTGAAACCCTAGCCCACCGTGGCTAAGGCACCGCCTCAGCCAAACTTGGCTGAGGCAGCCTCGACCAATTGTGGCCGAGGCACGGCTTCAGCCAAACGTGGCCGAGGCTGTTGTGGCTATCGTGCCTCGGCCCAGGGTTTTTTTTTTTTTTTTTGTGCAATTTCACCTTGGTATTTATACGTGACGGTAATATTGGTTACAAGATAATTACACTTCAGGTTCATTTGACAATAATGTTATTATATGGACTCTGACATTTAGTTTCATTTTCGGATAAAGTACAAATAAGTTATTGAATTATTTGGGAAATAACAATTAAGCCACAGAAATCAAATAACCTCCAAATAAGCCACTGAAACCGGATAAAAAGAGCAATTAACATTTTAACAAGTTAATTCCAGATTTTTGCTAACTGGATTGCCAACTGTTTATTTTATTTTATATATTTTATTTTATTTATTTATTCATTTATTATTATTATTATTATTATTATTATTATCCACCTGGATTATTTGTAATGCGGCATTAAATACTCCGAGTCAGCGTGTTTCGGCATAGGCAGCACCGCGAGAGCTTGTTTCCACAAGGAACCATGAGAAGGAAGACGATTTCTCCAAGTTGAAAATCAGTGATTTCTATTCGAAACACACACACACACACACACATATAGGGTTCGTTTCAGCTTTGAACTAGTGCTATCATGTGAACCTATGAACCCCTATGCATCGATCAGATGAGAGATCAGATGACTGAGATGATTGGAGTGGTGCAGTGGTACATCTGATGCAGTGGTACAGTGGTGCAATGGTACAGGTGCATCAATGTAGTGTTGTAGTGGTGCACAATGGTACACAGGTTCATATGATAGCATTGGTTCACATTTGAAACTATATAATTCAGTTCCCATGCAGTTGGGTGTCTCCCGTGCGTTTAAATCTGAGTCATTGATTTTACTTAAATCAACGTTCAAGATGACCAAATTTTTTTTTGAAAAAAATGCAATGGTAATTTGGTAATTTTTCATATGGGGCAAACTTAAGGTGCGTAGGTCTTGTGCTTAAGGTGCGTCATATTCCTTCTTTAGGTGCGTGATGTTTGTGCTTTAGGTGCTTGCAGTTGGGAACTTAAGGTGTGTAAGTTTTATGCTTAAGGTGCGTAAGGTTTGTGTCTAAGGTGCGTAGGTCTTGTGCTTAAGGCGCGTCGTGGTTCTTCTTTAGATGCGTGGTGTTTGTGTTTTAGGTGCGTGCAGTTGGGAACTTAATATGCGTAAGTTCTGTGTTTAAGGTGTGTATGTTTTGTGCTTAAGGTGCATGATTTCCTTCTTAAGGTGCGTGGTTTCTGTGCTTAATGTGCGTCTTTGTATCACTTAAGGTGTGCCATTGTTATAAACTGAGGTTGCGTGATGTTAAGACTTAAGGTGCGTTATTTTAACTTATGCTTCTTCCTACCAGATGTGTGCTTTTTTTTTTTAATTTTCATTGATTTGAGCCGTTGATCTAGATTTGATCAACGACTCAGATTTAACCGCACAACCGCACCTGAGATTCTTCCGTACATGAACCCGTCATATATATATCAATAATTTGTATTAAAAGGACAAAAAACAATAAATGTGCTTGGAAATCGTTAAGAAAACCTAAGACTTGTTTTCAAAAATTGGATTTTCAAAAACTTTTGATGATCAGACTTTTGAAGTTTAAAATTGGATTTTCAAAAACTAAGAGTGTTGTTTCCAAAAAAAAAAAAAAAAAAAAAAAAAAAAACTAAGAGTGTGATCAGCTTGAGGCTGATTGTGCACTGCGAAATGTTTTAATTTATGTAGCATTGTTTTAAGGCGTAAGTATTTTGAAAGTGCAAATTAAACTGCGTGATCAACTGATTACATTCAAAAATATAAAAAGTAAATGCGTAAATGTAAAGCGATAAAGTAAATGCGAGAGAGAATTTTAAGTGCTTTAGCAACTCCGCATGCATCCACTCATCTCTGTAAACTCCAATGAGCTAAGGTTTTCAATAAGTATTTTTTGCCCCAAAATACAAGGTGATTCAATCATAGATCATCCACTAAGTACTGTGATTGTGGGCAATGTTCCTTCGACTTGGATATCCCCACCAAATCTTCAACACATGATCTTCGCTCCAATGATTGTCTGTAACACCCCGTAAATTCGTTCAAGCCTTTCGATCGTTAATTAATTCCTTGGGCAATTTAATTAATTTTAATTGGGCTAATTCTTTCAATTTAATATATATATATACATATATATATTCTTGAGCCTAATTTAATTATTCTAATCAAGAGCCCAATTAATTGAATTTATTCTTGTAAGGGATTTTATTCAATTTGGATCCTTACAATCTTTGTAATTAAATATTCCTACAAGCCCAATTTCTTGATTATATATATATATAATGTCCTTAAGACATCTTATGGGCTTCTTTGTTCTAATTATTATATTTAATTGTAAAGGATAGATTCATTAGCCCAACTTACTAGTCTTGAATATAATTAATTCCTATAGCCATTATAATATTTGTAACTTAAGCCCATTTCATATTAATGTCTTACACCCTAATACATTGTATGTATTCTTAGTATATATTTTGAGGATCAAAACCCCTAAAGGTTTTCACTCCTTCTCCTCCCTACTCTCTCATTTCCACACGCCACTTTCACTATTTTACATCCAAAAATTGATCTTCATTTCCCTACAAGTTTTCAAGTCAAGATTGCTCCTTTAAGCTTGTCTAGGATTGGGTAAGTGCATCTAGCTAAGAATCTACCTTGTATTTTGTGGTTTTGTTAGTCTTTTTGCATATTCTTATAAATGTTCTTTTGGGGTTCTTTGGGTAAAAGATGATCATCAAGGTGGTGGGGCTTTGTGAGCTTTGATTGAGGCTTGGCTAGGAGGAAAAAGCTCTTTGAGGTAACCACTATGTCCATCAAAATCTATTTTCTACACTCCTATTCTATATGATGTTCTTGGTGTTGGAAATCCTGAAAATGCTTTGTGTTTAGCCCTATTTTGTTGGATCTATTTGTTGGATTTCATCTTGATCTTTTGCCTAGTGTTGTATGATCATTGATGGTTTGGATTTCCATGTTTTTGGCCTCTAATTTGATGCAATGTTGGTGTAATTTTGGTCTGATTTGTTCTCTGGAAATAATATCATTCGTGTCTGCTTTGCATTCTGGAATCTGGGATTGGAAGTTGACCTTGCGGAGGTCCTCGGCGGCACAATGTAATCCGCCGGGGAGTTCCGCAAGGCCAGAACGGAGGGGTTGAACGGGAGGTGGTGATCCGCCGAGGGGTTCCGCCCCCTTCGTGCGAAGGTGTTCGACGGTGGGCTGTGCTCCGCCTGGGCAGTCCGCAAGGTTCCTGGAAATTTGATTCCAGTGAACTGCTTTGAGATGTTGTTGTCTGTTGTTTCTCCTTTGTTCTGATCATTGTTGGATTGTTTTGTTGGGTAATTTTACCATGTCTTTGGAGTACCATTGTTGGGTATTTATACCATATCTTGGAGTATTGATTCATGTCCTTAGTTTCCCTTTTGGTACTCTTGGTCTATTGATTCTTTGGAATTCATTACCTGGGAGTTTGTTTGTGTTCATAGTTGAGATGAACACTTTGTTTGGTTTGTTTTGGGATGATGTTGGGGTATGAGTATGTGGTGGTGGTTTGTTGGTATCATTGGAGCTTGTTGGGTGAACTAACTGTGCTACTATTGTTTGTATTCGGGTTCATTACCCCTGTGATTGGGTTCATTACCCCCGTGATTGGGTTGATTACCCCTGTGATTGGACTACGGTCCCTGTGATTGGACTTCGGTCCCTGTGATTGGGTTTTTACCCCTGCGTACCAGATTTCTGGATTCTGACTTTTGACTGTGGTTGGGTTAGCACGGTGATTGGTATGAGATTTGGAGGTTATTGTTGGGAGTTCGTTCTCGATTCTTTGGTTTGTGAGTTCTTGTGTATTCGGTTGATATCTCGTTGTTCTTGGTTATGATTGGTTGTTTCGTATGGTTGTTGTTCAGTTGGTATCTTGGTTTTGGTTCGTTGTTGTCTTATGATTTCGTTGTTGGATATTGGCTTTGTTTGGATGAGTCTTGGTTTATGATTCGTTCAGCTTATTGTTGTTGAGTATCCGTTTCGAACTATCGAACAGTCTGTTGGTGTTTATATTCTATATGGATGTGTAAACCTATTTACAAGCTTATGTATATTTATATCTCCTTGCGGGTGTGAATGGTGGTTGCTTAGCATTCTTTTGCTAATGGTTCTTTGCGTGTTTTCCAGGTATGGAGTAGTCTGAGCGCGAGCGCGATAGAGCTTATCTATGAGGACGCTTAGACTAGTCTTATGATGTTAGACTTTGGGTTTTTGGGCCTATGTGCCTTTGAGATATTATATACTTTTGACTAGTGTTTGAGTATTGTTGATTATGGATTGAGGATTTATTTTATTTTATGAATGTCAGCTTAGTTCGTTTCTTATGGTTAGCCTGTGCATCTAGGTTGTGTTTTATACCTAGATGTGGCATGACGCCCTTAAGTTTTAATTCGCTTCCGCTATGTTATGTTTGTTGGTTGAGATAGGCAGCTTTTGTGTTAAGTTTTATCTATCTCAGCCTGTGTGAGGTTGGGGTGTCACAGTTGGTATCAGAGCCTGTGTTGAGGTCTAAGTAGAGATCCTAGGGTTGAAATCTGAGACTCTAGGACTTGATCAGTAGAAATTAAGCTGTTTAAGAATTCTAAGATGTGTGAATTCTAGGCCGCGCGGTGAGGACTCGTTTACTTGCTTTTGTTTATGCTTTGCAGGTTGTTTGTTGTTTGTTTGCTGTGAGCTCGTTCTCACTTGCTTTCTTGCGTGTTTGGTTAAGGCCGACCGCAGCGTTCTGTTCGCTTTCTGTTAGTATCTTCCTCTTCTAGCGAGTATGGTGCCGCCACGTCGACGCGAGGACTACCCGGAGGTGCCCTACGTTGAGCAGCTGATGCAGAATCTTCAGCAGCTGACACAGATTACCCAGCTCCTCGGAAACGCGATGGTTCAGAACAACCAGCGCGGGCAGCCGGACCTGGTTCGGAGGGTGGCGGGGCAGCACCCACCCTTCTTTGCTGGAGAGGAGGATCCCGCGGTCCTTGAGGAGTGGATTCGAGCTTTTGACAAGATCCTCGAGGTGGTAGAGTGCCCACCAGGTCGCCAGGTCGAGATGGCAAGCTTTTACCTGAAGGAGGAGGCTGACTTATGGTGGGTTCACGGCGGCCCAGCGATGCGCCAGGAGCCCGACTTCGGGTGGGAGACGTTCAAGGATCGACTGAGAGCTCGCTTCTACCCGGCCCACGTCAAGGCGGCGATGCAGGATGAGTTCTTGCACCTCAAGCAGGGGACGAGGAGCGTGCAGGAGTATCATCGACGCTTCCTGGAGTTAGCTCGCTTCGCGCCGACGCTAGCCCCGACTGAGGAGACCCGGATTGAGCGGTTCGTGGCTGGCCTGAACCTGGAGACGCGCATGGCCTTAGTTGTATTCAAGTTCCAGATGCTGAGTGAGGCCTACAGCAGCGCTGCCGACCACTACCGTGTGCTGACTATCCGCCGAGGGATTCAGGACCGCTCCAAGCGGCCAGCAGAGGGTGGAGTTTCAGACTCCAAGAGGCACAGACCCGGGGGCTCCGGGATGAGAGGGGGCTTCCAGCAGGGTGGCTCTAGTCACGGCGGTGGATCTCGCCCTAGCTTTGGGCAAGGATCAGGAGGCGATGGAGCTCGTACACGGCACTTCCACTGCAGGCGGGAGAGATCACCCGGGGCGCGACTGTGAGGGGCGGCTGGTAGAGTGCTTCAGCTGCGGTTTGCGAGGTCACCGAGCCTATGAGTGCACAGCCAAGAAGGGAGGACCACCTCAGTCTAGACCGAGCACGGCTCAGGGAGCCCTAGCAGCGACCCGACCTTCCCGAGAGACTAAGGGTAGCGGAGGTAGCCGGCCGAGTGGAGGCCGAGGGCAGCAGGCCGGGCCACAGCAGAGGAAGATCTTTGTGATGGGCCGCACTCAGGCCGAGGCAAACGGGCTTGAGGAAGGTAACCCTCGAGCCTAATCTTTTAATTACATGGTTTAAGTGCTTTCCAAGTCTTCCGTTAAGTGTTTTAGTTAGTCGAACTGTTAAGTGAACCGTAGGCGACCTCTCGTTAGTTAGGAAGCTTTAAGTAGCGTTTTGTTAAGAAGTTTGAAGACCCGGCTTTATGTTAAGTGGTTGGGAAGTTCGTGAAGTCAAAACAAAGGAACAAAACGCAAAGGAAAGGAAAAAGGAGCCTAAGGACCTAGCTAATGTTCACAAGGGGACTTGAACCCGCGCCTAAGGTTTAACAACAAGGAACTACGCCATCCAGCCACTCTGACACGTTGTGATTCAAGTGAAAGACTCTGTTTTTAATTCTAGGCGCTCAGTAGCAATAACGGTGCGGTAGGGAAGAACGGAACAAGGGCTTCCGTGGAAGTGGTCCGCGTACACGTGCGGAGGAAGGCAACTGAACAAGGCGTTCCGTCGAGGTGTTCCGCGAGGAGGAAGGAAGATAACGCAACGGCGTCCAGTTCCCCGTTGGCTCAGTCCGCAAGTCAGAAGGACACATGCGTCATTTGGGTTCTTCAGCAAAATTATAACCCTAGATCATCCGCTCCAGTCTTCCGCTTCTTCTTTTCTTTCCCCGCAAACAGCACGCGAACGGCAGAACAAGGGAGCAGCGAGGTCCGCAACTTTCTTCCGTCGACAACACTCAGGTCCGCGAGCAGCAACCGTCATCTACGCCAACTTCGCGCAACTTTCCGCAAAGGTCTGCATCTTCGACCGTTTTCGTTTTCTTCTTCGGCAGCCCAAGTTCGATCCTCAACAACAACATAATGTCAAGAAGAAATCAGGCCGAGGAAGGAGAAGGCTCGAGCAACATCCGTTATAACATAATCGATGGTAAAGCTCTTGACCCGCTACACTTTTCGCCCGAAATTGTGAACGTGCTAAATTTTCAAGGTTTATTAAATGTGTTCTTGCGAATTGAGAATGTGGTGTATCCCAACTTGGTCAATCAATTTTATCAGAACATGAAGGTTAAGACTACTAACCAAGTGCCCGTGCTCACTTCGATAGTGAAGGGCGTAAGGATTTCTTTTGACCCGCCCAAGTTGGCTAGGTTGCTTAATTTACCGTTGGGAGGTGTCAATGAGTATGAGCGCAATGCTTGGGTAGAGACACAGGATGTGGGCTTCCGTGATTATCTGAGGTACATGTTGGGGCAAAATGAGGACATTGCTTTGGACACTCGCCCCGATAAGCATAATCTGACGGGTGAGCAAAGGATTCTGACTTTATTGGTTGGGGAAAGTTTGTTGCCTAACGGGAACAACAACCGACAGGTTACAGCCATAGAGTGTGCCTTTGCGTACTTTCTGAAGCACCGGGTGAAGTTCGATTTGCCTACCCTGATGATCTTACACATGGATTTCTGCAAGACAGTTAAGAGGCGCAACCGGCCTTACGGAATGGTTTTGAGTTGGTTATTCCAGAAGAAGAGGGTCAATGTGACCGGGGAGTTAGCCAGGCAGCCGGTTCACAGCGCGTTCAATGTGCCGAGTTTGCAGTTTTCTGGGCTGTTCCAGGTGGAGGGGAATGAGTATATCACCGCTCATGAGCTGAGTAGGATGCCAGCCGCCGAGAGCAGGGAGTTGATTGAGCGCTATCATATTCCACACAAGAGGCTGCGAGGATTGGTCGCGTCTCAGCAGGCTGAGCAGGCAGGAGGTGAGGAGGAAGATGACGAGTCTGAAGAGGAAGCTGAAGAAGAAGAACCCGTAGGTGAGGCTGAACGAGAGCACCGGAGGAAAGAGCAGCACGACCCCTTAGCTCCTACGCCACCAGTTGGCCCCGTACTCCGACAGCTACAGGAGATGCAGCGTATGGTGGAGGCGAGGTTCGATTCGCTAGATCTGAGAGTGGATCGCGGCTTCCAGCGCTTGGGCTTCATCGAGAACAAGCTTGGAATTGAAGTGCCACAGGAGTATCTACAGCCTTATCCGCAGCCGTATCAGCAGCCGTATCCTTACCCGTACCCTTATCCACACCACGGTCCCGACAGTTCTTCTCAAGGAGGCCAACCAGGATAATTGATAGTTTTCCCGTTAGCGTTAGCTCCGTAGTAGAAACCCTGTAGTTTAGGTGAGTTGTTTAGTTTATGTTCT
>NXFB01000137.1:70835-82457 GCA_002525835.2 Ipomoea batatas | reverse complement strand
TTGGACGGTTTGGATTCTGCCAACGCACGCTTCAAGGGTAACATTTTCTAACTCCCTCGTTTACATAGAATCATAGAAAAAGCGATTTGATGCTTCCGCTGCGCATGTATGTTTTTCTAACACTAAACTCTTCACCAACTAGGCAATATTTTAAAGTTTGGCAAAAGAAATAGTTAATTTAATTTTTAATTTGGTTATTTATTTACCTCTTCATTTCGCAGAGTTCTTGCTTGTGATACATCTGTAACAAATTAAAATCCATCTTTGCAAAACGAAGTAGAACATCATTCTTAGATTCATCTTCTTGATACACTCTGATGAAGTAGCTAATTTCTACTCTAGGGATACCCTTGTGTAAGGGTTGCTCAAGTGCATGCCTCACTTGCTTTTCTAAAGAAGAGTTTAGCTGTGGGACAAAAACCTCCAAATGATTTCGCGAAAAGGTATAAGCATCTTTTAAATTGTTGTCGTTATGCCCAATTACATGTGAAGCTTCGTATAAGTTTAACAATCCTTCAACATTATTGGAAAGTGTGTCTTTGAATTTTCCACCCTCTTGAAAATTTTCAAAAATTCCTGTATGTAAGAATTCACGAAATTAGTACCCATGTAAGTGAAGTAATTTTGAACTGCATTTGATCTATATATATATATATATATATATATATATATGCACTTATATTACCTGAAGAGATATTGTGTCCGTGTTGCCTTAGCAATCGAAACATAAGTGCACAAGTACACAAATCATCTCCCACCTGAATATTAGAATAGTCATTGTAAATCTCCTTCAACATCTCATTAATCTCTTTGTCAAAATGATAAGAAATGCCAAGGCGTTCGATGGTATCGATAAAGTTGAGCTTCTCGGCTAGCTTGGACACCCTAATACTTTTCAACATGCTCCTTACTTGTCTCTTCAGCACCTCAATCTCCTTAACGTACCTTTCAGCAACCTCATTATCGAAGACGAAGTGCTGGAATTCATCTCCCCACAGGCTTGGGGAGAAGTTTGTGACTGGACGGACAACCTTGTTGCTTGTTGCCATTTCTAGGATTTATCGAACGTGTTTTAATTTGTTTCTTGATGGAGTAGTGCAAATTTGGAAGTTTGTTGTTGGTGTAATGAGATATTGGAGTACAAATTTCCTTTAATAGGCAGGACTAGATCTTCTACACCACCTAACTGATTTTATCCTTTGAAATCTATTGGGCCAGTAATCTCCATCCATCTGCAGTACTTGTCCACCTACCATGTACCGTACCAGTAAAAGATATTGTCACCTAATAAACTATTAACGAAGAGTTAAAATATTATTATTAGATGTCTAATTCTTGGTTAACAATTAAAAGTTTTAACTATCGTATGGTATATATATAATAATTGAAATTGTTTTCTGAATTATTTTGTATAGATTTGGACGATTTCTTTTGTTGTAAGTTAAGTAATTATGATTGGTGTTCAATCTTGCTATTTTAAAATGCATATTTTGGATAAGAATTACTTTGGTATTATTTAAATTGACCAATTATGTGATAAACTGTGTATGAAGGAGCAAAATGGGAACATATCAAGGTTTGAGGACAAAAAAAGCAAAGTCAAGAGGAATTTGGAGTCAAAGTGGACAAAATAGGATGAAAGCTAGATGAAGCCATCACCCACATGAAACATGGTGAGACCAACTTCAGAACGCCATGTCTACTATCACGAGGATAATCATGCTCATGAGGAGTTCCGTGAGATCAACATCAAAGCATAGCTTTTGCTATATCACACATGGCATCACACGCTCGTGTGAGCATTCGTGAAGAGAATTTCAAAGAGTGATTCAATGCGCGTTGTCACGAGGTCTATCATACTCATGACAGACCTCGTAACGCACCTAATCTTAGGCTATAAAAAGGAGAAGTTAGTTTGCTTTTCAAGGAAGTTAGATAAGTTTTTCTTAGACAATACAATTTAGACATTAACTTCATCTCTTAGTTTTAGAATCCTAGTTAAGATATTTACTTCAATATAATTCATCACCATTCGATTTCAATTTGCATTCCAAGTTCTAGTTAGAATATTCAATTGTTAATTCTCTTTTGGAAGAAAGTGTTGATGTGGATTAAAGATTGATTTCATTTTCCAGCTACAAGTTTAATTTTAATTACATAAATCAAATTCCAATTTCAATTCATTACAATCTCAATTTATTACTGTGTTGTTCTGGAATTATCTTTCTATGCTTGTTTTCATTGTGATAATGTGTGAGTAGTCTCCATGAGTTCATAGAGTTCTGGCTTGTGATACATTTTTACCAAATTCAACTTTGCAAATCGAAATAGAACATCATTCTTAAACTCATTGTCTTGATATTCTTAAACTCATTGTCTGAATTTTTTTTTTTTAAATATGAAAAACATAGGATGTCGATTTTTTGCTGTCTACTTATAATATTTGCTTCCGGATCTCTAATATTTAGTTATAATATTTGGTTATAAATATATCTGTAATATTTGGTTTGCGTCAGAGTCTTCACAAGACTCTCTTTATGGTAAAGGAGGAGCTTGTAATATTTAGTTTTAGTTCTCTGTGTTTGGATTGAATCTTTTTTTTTTTTGGTACATTTATAGACGGGTCTGGGTCCACCCGTGTTCACTCCGAGAGGCACAGGAGCTGGCCCAGGGAGAATCGTCACTTGTGGGAATCGAACCCGGGTTCTCCCAAAATTCTTCCCCGAGAGCTCACTTGCCACCTGAGCTACCCCATTGGGTTGTTTGGATTGAATCCTTGATTTCGCCGTTAGTCTTTTTTCTTCTTTTTTTTTTTTAAAAAAATATTAAGTGATACAGCACTGATTTTTTAAAAGAACCAATGTTGTCTCTCTCTCTCTTTTTTTTTTCTTTTTTCAAAATAGCATAGGACGTTGGTTTTAGAAAACCGACATCGTATCATTTATTTACTAGGTCGGCGAGAACAACGTCGCAAAATAATCAACGTTGTAGGTATGAAAATTAATAACCAACGTTGAAAGTGTTTTATGTAGTAGTGTTTGCTTTTGCTACGTATTTAAATTGACCAACTATGTGATAAATTGTGTATGAAGAAGCAAAATGGGAACATATTAAGGTTTGAGGGCAAAAAGAGCAAAGTCAAGGGCAATTTGAACTCAAAGTGGACAAAATAGGATGAAAGACAGATGAAGCTGTGAAAGGTGTAGTTTTCGCGGTGGATGGAAAGGAATAAGTGTTAAAACCGAAAGATTTCCGAGTATCGTTCTCTAAGGATGGCAAGGAGGGAATTCAAGCGGTAAGGGGATTAAGCACAAGAGTGTTTAGTGTTTAAAAGCTAACCCAAACATAGTAAGAAAGGTACGGTGCATGAGACATCATGAAAATAAGGAACAAACAAAGGAAACAATCAATTGGAAATGAGGATTTGGATCTTGCAACTCATATAGGTATCCTTGATTTCCTAAGATATTAGGCTAGCAACACTTAGATAATGAAAATGAGACAAGGTCACCAACACCACCGCCACTCTCGTGGTCAATGGACTCACTTCTTAGACCGTAATGTCATCCTTGTGAGCATTAGGCTAGAAGGGACATTTTGACAAACACGTTATGTGCCTCTTGCCTTCCCTCTCCCTTTTCTCAAAGGTGAGAGGGAAATGTGCTAGGCTAGGCTAAAGAGTAACTTTACTCTCGTAGATGAGACTCCTTCTCCAAACACCTCTCATATACGTTGATCACCCCTACACAAGAGTCAAAGTGGATCACCACTCACACAACCAAACTCATAATCAAGTAATTGCAAAACCTAATTAATCAATTCAAAGCTCAAGAATATCCATACAACATTGCTCAATCCAAATCCACAAAGATCTATCTAATCATACTTGGAATTGAAATAGCAAAAGGTAAAAGTAATGACAAGAAATTAAAAGGAAGACTTAGCTAGGAATTGAACTTTGAATTTGAACTTGAACTTGAAATTGAACTTTAATCTTGAACTTGAATGTAGATCACAATCTTGCAACAATGAAATTCTTTTCTAATTCTAATCTAAACTAAGAATTGCAATGTGGAGTGATCTCTCTAGGCTAATCCTAGAGAGAGAAATATTCTAAGGTGTGGAATTGAAGTGTGATGGATCCGAAATGAAAAACCAGCAGAAAACTTCACTTTTAACCCGAAAAAAGCGCCCGAAGTGGGCTGTCCGAACCGCTGGACGCGGGCCGGACGCGCGTCTAGCCGAGTGCGCTACGGCGCGCGACCGGACGCGAGGCGGACGCGGGCGTCCCGCTTCCGCCCCGGCGTCCATCAGAGAGCTCTCTGAAGTTGCGATTCGGGACTTCGGACGCGGGCTGGACGCGCGTCCAGCCTGCGTCCAGGCTCTGTTTCTTCGCCCGTTTCGGTCTTCGTTCTTCGTTGGTTCTTTTCGATTTCGTTCTTCCATGTTCCTCGGGTTTCCTCTCCAAACTAACGCCATTTCCCATCTTTATGCCCCTTTTCACCTACAAAACAATTCATAATGTGTGGAATGGGTACTAAGACAATATGAAACATTCTAATGCAATTTAATACTAAAACATTCATAAAAGCTTTAACTTGTATACTAAACGATCCATGAATAACCTTATAAAAGTGGTATATTTTGCACTTATCAAGCTGTCACGCACGTGAAACATGGTGTGAGACCAACTTTAGAACACTATGTCTACTCTCACAAGGGTAATCACGATCGTGAGGAGTTTCGTGAGATCAACTTCAGAGCGTAGCTTTTGCTATATCACACATGGCATCACGCTCGTGAGAACATTTGTGAAGGGAATTTAAAAGAGTGATTCAAGGCTGTCACGCGACCTATAATGCTCATGACAATCCTCGTAGCGCACCTACTCTAAGGCTATAAAAAGGTGAAGTTAGTTTCATTTTCCAGGAAGCTGGATTATTTTTTCTTAGACAATACAATTTAAACATTAGCTTCTTCTCTTAGTTTTAGAACCCTAGTTAAGATATTTAATTCAATTCACCTTTCAATTTCAATTTGTATTCCAAGTTCTAGTAGTTAGATCCAATTGCTATTTCACTTTTGAAAGCAAGTGTTGATGTGGATTAAAGATTGATTTCATTTTCCAACTACAAGTTTAATTCCAATTAAATAAGTCAATTCTAATTTCAATTCACTACAATCTCAATTTATTATTTTTTGTTGCTATGGAATTCTCTTTTACTCTTGACTCTATGCTTGTTTTCATTGTGATAATGTGTGAGTAGTAGTTTCCATGAATTCATAGAGTTGTTGCTTGTGATGCATTTTTATCAAATGAAAATATAATTTTGCAAATCGAAGTAGTAAATCATTATTCTTAGACTCATCGTCTTGATATACTACGATGAAGTAGTTAATCTCTACTCTAGGGATGCCCTTGCATGTGCAAGGGTTGCGCAAGGGCATGTGTCACTTGCCTTCCCAAATTAAAGTAGAGTTGAGATGTAGTTCAACAACCTCCAAATGAGTTCTTGAATATATATAAACCTCTTTTAAATTGTTGTCTTTATGTCTATTTACCAGTGTTGCAAAAATCCCTAGGCGCCGATTAATCCCCGCCTAGGCGCTAGGCGCTGGTCGACCGCCTAGCGTATCACATTAAATGGTGGTCTAGGCGGCTGGCCGACTAGGAGACCGCCTAGGCCGCCTAAGCTCCGCCTAGGCCGCTTAGGCGCTGACCGCCTAGGCCTTCTAGTCGGTCGATTAACTATTGTTCTTTTTTTTAATGGGTTATTTCACTCAAAACAACATCGTTTTGAGCGAAATAATCCTAAATTGTACAAACTTTAGATTTTTTTAGGTTAATGTTTAATATTTTAGTATTAACTATTAAAGTATTATATAATTTATAATTATTAGTCTTTAAAAAATTAAAATACTTAAACAAATTTTTTAAAGAATAAAAAAATACACGGACGCCTAGGCGCCGATTAATCCCCGGCTAGGCGTCCTAGGCGCTAGGCGCTCCCCGAGCGCCTAGGGAGCGCCTAGCGATTTTTTCAACCATGCTATTTACGTGATAAGCCTCATATAAGTTTAACAAGCCCTTGCCATTATTTTTGGAAAGAATGCGTTTGAATTTTCTATTCTCCTAAACAAATTTAAAGGCCCCTAAGGGCATCTCCAATAGTGGAGGTTAAAGGAGAAAAAACGAGGATAAAGTAACAAAATATGGTTGAAAGGGAGGAAAAGTTATCCTCCAGAGAGACAAAAACTGTCTCCGAATTGAATGAAATGGGGAGAATTGTGCAGACACGCGTGGCATGTGAGCACCATGCACTATTAGCGTGGCGCGCCACGCATACGTGCATAGTGGGTAACAGGTTGTCACCCACTAAGTTGCTTTTTTTTTTTTTTTTTTTTTTTTTTTTTTTTTTTTTTTTTTTTTTTTTTTTTTTTTTTTTTTTTTTTTTTTTTTTTTTTTTTTTTTTTACTTGTATTCAATGGCTAATTTTTTTTAATTTTATATTTCAATTTAAAGTTTTTTTGTTTTATTAGTTATCGGTATATACAATATTTAAAATTTTGTATTTGATTCCGAATGTTAATTTATTCGGTAGATAATTTTGAAGGATAATATTAATTTATGAAATTATATTTTGATTAAAATTATACTCCCTCTGCCCCGAAATCAATGTCCTACTTAAGTTTGGCACGGATTTTAAGGTAAGTAAAGAGAGTGGACTTCTTTTCCATTTATGCCCCTGGACTCTCTGGCTTTGGTACAGTATGTTTCTTCTTCTTTCTTCACCTCATTTGAGAAGTCTTCTGATATATGTATATTTCTTCAATCTCATTTGTAAACAATTGAATCATCTTTCATTAGCTTTTTTTTGGGTGCGAGACCCATTTATCAAAAAAAAAAGGGGAATTATAAGAATATTTGAGTATAAGAAGTGTAGATCCATGTATCTAAATGTAGATCCAACGCCAAAACTCTATGATCCATGTATTTGAACATTCATCAAATGTAGATCCATGTATCCAACACCAAGTTCGTCTATGCTTTCGTGCTACATAGAATCTCTATTTCTGCTAGCAGGAGCTACACGGCAATGGTGTAGGGGCTTGTTTCCGACGGAGAGGAGAAACAAAGTGAAGAAACGCAGGAAGAAAAATGAAGAAACCCACTTCTTGATTTCTTCTATCAGTTGTGAAGTGGGAATGAAGAAGTTGCAGGAAGAAAAAAAAAACTGAAAAGTGGAAATGAAGAATCAAATCTGAAAATAAATGTAGTGATATGTTCACCTTTTTCTAAATGGGCACGCCTTTTGAGGATATTTGGGTGGATGAATATCAGATAGTTAAAAGGGTAAAATAGGAAAACTAGAAGTGTAATGATGTTTATTTTAAGAAAGTGGACAGAATTTTGGTACGGATTAAAAAGGAAAGTAAGACAGATAAAATGGGACGGAGGGAGTATTTTATAATTCAAAAATTATTTTTATTTTTTATTTAAATATGTAAAAGTGTGGAGGGTAGGACCCACAAAAAAGGGGAGAAAGAGTAAAACGGTTGGAGGTAGGACCCACAAAAGAAGGGAGAAAGAGTAAAACGGTTGGAGGGAAATAGGAGAAAAGATTATATGGTGATAATGGAGATGTGGGTCCACAAATTGGAGAGAAAATGGAGAACCATTGTGAATATCCTAATAATTTTGGTAAGAATTCACAAAATTATAACCCTGGGCATTGTTGATATATAGAACTTCATCTCATATATATATTATGCATGCAAACATTACATGGGCTACGTGAAGAGATGCTGTAGCTATGTTGCCATAACCCCTTAGCAACCGAAACATAACTGCAGTGCCAGTTGAAATTTTGGAATATCTTTGTAAATCTCTTCTAACATTTCATCAATTTAATTTCTTCGTGACAGTGATATGAAAGTTGATCTTCTCAGCCAGTTTGGAGCTCTTAATACTTACTAGTATGCTTCTCACTCGTCCCTTTCAAATCTCAATCTCCTAAGCATACCTTTCTGCAACTTCATTATGGAAGACTTGGGGAGAAATTTGTGACGGGACGACCAACATTATTGTTTGTCGTTATTTCTAGTATTTCATCGGGAGTTTAGTTTCTTGTTGGATAGAAAATTCCATTGAAAAAGGCAGGACCATGAATGTTCCACACCACCTAACCGATTTGAGACTTTGGCATCTATTGGTGCATTTGTATCCATCCACGTCATATAGCATCAATGGCTAAGTGCTTATTAGAAACAGAAACGAATTAATACTTGCACGTATCAAAGAACTCTTGGGAGTTTAATTCTATTGTCTTGTTCACTAACGTTTTTCGAAGTATAGAGGCATGCATATTTGATACGAAATTATGCCTTCAGGATACAAACACGCGCGGAATGTGGGAAATATATATTAATATATAATACATTCAACGGATGAGGATTGAGATAATCTGATGATCGTAAATAATACTAAACTAGAGTTCTATTATAACCACTGTTGCAAAAATCCCCGCCTAGGCCGCCTAAGCACCCGCCTAGGCGCTAGGCGCTCCTAGACCGTGGCGAATTGATCCCTAGGTGGCCGGCCGCCTAGGAGGCCGCCTAGCGCCTAACTCGGCCGACTAGGCC
This sequence comes from Ipomoea batatas, assembly GCA_002525835.2. Lineage (NCBI taxonomy): Eukaryota > Viridiplantae > Streptophyta > Magnoliopsida > Solanales > Convolvulaceae > Ipomoea > Ipomoea batatas. The sequence goes on along the minus strand of NXFB01000137.1, from coordinate 73,814 downwards.
GAGTTGGCGGCCGCCTAGGCCGAATTTGGCCGAGTTAACTCGCCCAACTCGACAGAGTTAGCCGAGTTAACTCGAGCGAGTCGGCATTGTTAATTTTATTATTATATTTATATGTATTTAAATTTATTTATTTATACAAGTAAGAGAAGGAAGAGATATATATATGTAATATATAATATAATATATGACATACACCCACACACATGAATTAATTTTTTGTTTTTATAGGTCGCCGCCTAGAACCGCCTAGGTACCGCCTAGGCGCCGCCTAGACCGCTTAGGCGCTAGGCGCTAGTCTACCGCCCGACTAGCGCCTAGCGCCTACTGCAACCATGATTATAACACAAATAATAAACTCCTAACACTCCCCTCAAACTCAAGGCCGATGAGAAACGACATTGAGCTTGTCGCCAAGTGAAGCAAACCGCATACTAGAGAGAGGTTTAGTGAATATATCAGCAAACTGGTCTTTGGTTGAAATAAAATGCACATGCAACTCCTTCTTGGACACCTTCTCACGAACAAAGTAATAGTCTACCTCCACGTGCTTCGTCCGAGCATGAAAGACTGGGTTCGCACGCAAATAAGTAGCTCCTAAGTTGTCACACCACAACTTAGGCGTAGAACCAGAAGCCAAACCAATCTCGTGTAAGAGGTATACCAGCCAAGTAACCTCCGCAGAAACATCGGCCAGCGCCTTAGCTTGTACTCAGCTTCAGTCGAGGAACGAGTCACAGTGCACTGCTTCCGGCAAGACCACGAAATTGAATTAGCACCTAGGATTACTAATAATGGTGATTAGTGATATCGATGGTGGATTAAACATGATTATTAATGATTAATGGGTTGATGATGGTTATGATTGGGTAATAATGGTATAATTATTAGATGGTGGTTAATGATGAGAATGGTAGTTGTGACCTAATAATTATGGATTGGAGATTAATTTGTAGTTATGTAAAGGATTAATAGACGGATGGTGATGGCGGGTTTGTTGTAGCAAAAAAGAGTTAACATCAGAATAATTATGATGTAGTTGAGTTAATGAAAATGGTATTAACAGGTCATAATGAATGAAGATTTGGTTAGTTGGTCCTCAGGTTCTCTGCTGAAGTGGCTAGCTCAAGAGTGAGCTTAAGATCAAGTGTATAATAATGTTGTTGAGAAAGATATGGAGATGCTATGTGTTAACTGTATAAATTCGTTTTTCTCAAACTAAAGCATGATAATCCTATTTGATGTGAAAAGGAAGTTTGTAAGATGATTAATGTTGCTTATTTTTTTTTGGTGGAAGGAAGGAGTCAAAGGACTGTTAATGTTGCTTATGATAAGAGAAGTGAATGTTGAGTGTCCTATTTACGGTATTAAAGTGGGATGATGAAAGCATGATGTATAGGAGCATTGTTTTACTGTCTAAGGAGTTAATGTTGTGCATTTGTCCATTTACCTCATGCATACTTCTATACTTCCCAAACCAACCTATATTTTATATAAATGATTACTTATCTATTTTGAAAGCTTATATAAATAAATATATCTATACTTGTATACTCTTGCATTATAACTCTTTTAAAATCTATATCTATACCCTATTTTGAATATATATGTATATATAAAGATATATATGTTATTTATGCACTATTTTCGGAATCATTGAGAAGAAAGATTTTTAAAGAATATACCACAACTATTTTATAAAGGGATCTATGAAAACTATATATTTTTGGAGGACCTGACGGGACAGCTGATCCTTTTAGAAGAAAAATCCTGGATTCATAAGAAAAGTGGCTTGATAGAAAAATCTTGGACTTACTTTTGGGCTTGAGTATTACTCGTTGGGCTTGTAATCTGAGTTAGAGGGTGTGCGCACTTAAGGTAGCGGTCCTGATTCCACATGAGATTTAAGAGATATGATGAGTTATAAGGGAGAAGTCTTCGGGACTCAGTCCTCGTACGGGTCATACACACATGGTGGTGACCTCATCCTCTCTTCATGTATGATTATGATGAAAGGTTTCTTTCCTTATTATTATTATACAAATGATTATTTTCACGTGATGATATTATTGATCCAAAATGAAGTTTTGAGAAAGCTTACTTATACTTTGGCTATAAGACATACCTTATCATAATATTCGATATATAGGAAATGCTATTATGATCGAAGTATGTTGTTTAATTGTCCTGATGGTATAAATGATTTCATTATGATTTACAAGTCTTCCCTTGTCATCAAGTCTTTTGTACTTAAAGCATTAAATCACTTTTCTATTTACATTCATAAACATGTGGGCATGAATTACTTATCTTATATACGTGGGCATGAGTACGATTAGAGGCTTCCGACTTAGCTTGATAGTATTTTGATAAGTGCAAAAGATGCCATCTTTATAAGGTTATTATCGGATCGTCTAGTGCACAATTCATAGCTTTTGTGTTTGATTTGCCCATTTATTGCGTTAGAATGCTTTGTATTGTCTTAGTATCCGTTCCACACTTTACCGTTTGTTTTGTAGGTAAAAAGAAGTGTTTAAAGGCAGGAAATGGCGATGTTTCGGAGAAAAATTCACAAGCCGAAGTTGGAAGGCAAAATAGGCCTTGGACGCGCTCTGGACGCGCGTCCAAGTCGGCGTCCGCAAAAATGCCCGCAGAAGTTCGAAAATCAGAGCAAACTTCAGAGAGGTGTCTGATGGACGCCGGGGCGGACGCGCGCGTCCACCCCGCGTCCATCAGAGGGCCGAACAGAATCAGAGGCCGCAAATGCGGACGCGAGGCCAGACGCGCGTCCGGCCCGCGTCCAGCGGTTCGGCCAGCCTATTTTGGGCGCGTTTTTTGGGATAAAAACAGAGTTTTCTTCTGGATTTGGGAGGCCGAATCCATCACACTTCAATTCCACACCTTAGAATATTTCTCTCTCTAGGATTAGCCTAGAGAGATCACTCCACATTGCAATTCTTAGGTTTAGATTAGATTTAGAGA
>NXFB01000137.1:0-10915 GCA_002525835.2 Ipomoea batatas | reverse complement strand
TTTAGATTATATATCCATTGCAATTACATTAGATTTGAAGAAGATTTAGAGAAGAGCTATCCATTGTAATTATCAATTTCACTACAATTTCAAATTCAAACATTATTTATTCATTCAAGTAAGAGTTCAACTTCTTCTTTCAATTCTTAAATTTCTTAGTAGATGTTATGTAGTAGATGTTTCCTTTGTTACTTTTACTATGTTGTTGCTTTGCTGATGCTTTGATTTTGTGTGATTGCCTAGCTTAGACCGTACGCGACGGTTGTTGATGGTTTGAGGCATTTTGACATTTTTCTTGCACAGACTTGGGGTTGTATCCCGTTTTCCTTTTGTTCTCGCAGCTCTATGTATTGCTTTGGGTGCCTGGTTTTCTTGTGTGTTTTCTTATCTTGTTTCCTTTCATTTTCCCTTGCACCATTTCCCACTTTGGATGCTTGCTTTGCATTTCCTCATGCTTGAGGGCAAGCAAGGTCTAAGTGTGGGGAGGTTTAAGAAGTTGCACATACTTTTAATTACCGTTCCTTTTTCCGTTGTGATAATTATGCAATTGTAAAGATGAGGTAAATAGGATATGCATTTCAAATTCTTGATATGTTGTTGTTCCTTTTAATTCGTAAATGTTGACAAAGGGGGTGTTGTAGACTCAATTAGTTGAAAATGTTTGGAAACCACCCCTACACCGCGTGAAATTTGTATAGGACCCAAGTAGGTTTTTAATTCAATTTTGCATGCTTGTTTGTGGTTCAATGCGCAATTTCCATAGATCTCAGTTAAAGATCTCTCGAAATGAGAATGTATACAGTAAGGTTTGTGTTAAGTAAGGTGGTATGACCTGGAATTGAATTTATTTTGTGTGGCACAAGGAAAAAGGAGAGATTGTGAGATTCCATACTCCCATTGTTAAAGGCATGAGGGGTTGAAAATGAAAAAGTCAATGGAAAAAAGCTAAAAAAGACTTTAACCTATCCTTGTCTGAGAGGGAAAAACATTAGGTGAGCCATCTCGTAGGATTTGGGCAACCATTGCACATACTTCAAAAAAACGTAGAGCTCTACGTGAAGGCGGTTGACTCAACGGGGTATCCTAGAGGTGATTAGAAAATGGAGAGATTCTCACGCTAAGCCAAAACGCGTGGAGAGGCTTGTGTCACACTATCACGCTTGTTTAAATGGGTATTTGGGACCAAATGAGGCAAAGTTAGAAAGGCCGTGATCCCATTAGTGGGCTCAGCTGGGTAGGCCTGTGGAAATTGTGGATTGAATCAAACCCATGTGCTTGTGAATTAATGTGTTTGAGAGGATTTACCATGCGAAATAATGTGTGACCTTGGGGTTTTTGGGGTCCTTACATTTTGAGCCAATTGAGGGTACCACACTAACTTTCCCATTTTTGCAATGTAGAAAGAGGAACAACACATCATTGATTACTTGTGCATAGCTTATTTGCTTGATCTTTGAAATTGTATGATTGTTTTTGAAGAAGACCGGTATTTGAAGTTGCTTAACTTGGTTTTGTCTTGCTTGAGGGCAAGCAATGTCTAAGTGTGGGGAGATTTGATAATTCGTGAATTAACCTATAAATATGCTTTAATTGTACTAATTTCTAAGTGAATGCCAGGTGTTTCTGCAAAATCAAAGTGTATTTCAGGTGTTTATGGCTTAAGGATTGAAAACCGGACTTAGGCATGTTGAAGCGTAAAATGTAAGCGAATCGGGATGATTTCAAGGCAAAATGGTGCAAGAATGAATGGCCAAAATCATAACAAAGTTCAACGAAGTAAGGAATTAAGTCAAGTCGCACCACTGGGAGGATGTCAAGCTGCTGGTTACACCGTGACCAACAGAGTGACATCCTTGATAACATTCTGATTAGTGTCAAGCTGCTGGTCATGGTGTCACCAGCAACTTGACGACCGCTGATCAGAAAGTGGTCACAAGAGTCACCGTGACAACTTTGCTGATTTCAGTGGTCACTCAGCTGGTCACGGCGTGACCAACAGAGTCACTACTGAAATCTGCAAAGTTGTGGCATGGTCACGATGGTGGTCACACCGTGACCAGCATCGTGATCAGGCAAATTGGTGGCGGTTTTTTGGCGCAACTTCATTAGTATAAATAAGGTTACGCTTTATTTTGAACTTATCTTTGAAATTTTCTAAGTCTTCCTTAGGATTTCTATCCACTAACACTTTAGATTATATATCCATTGCAATTGCATTAGATTTGAAGAAGATTTAGAGAAGAACTATCCATTGTGATTATCAATTTCACTACAATTTCATAATCAAACATTATTTATTCATTCAAGTAAGAGTTCAACTTCTTCTTTCGATTCTTAAATTTCTTTTACATTTAACTTCATTGTCTATTATTCCAATTGTTTTAGTTTCTAATTTCATTATGAGTTGTTAAATACTTTAGGGATTTAAATTAAATTGCCTTGTATGAATGCTTACATGAATTAAATTGTTTAATCTAGGTTTTTCATTGCCTTTAGAATGAATGTGGTTGTGATATTAGGGAATTACTTGACTCTTGTTTAATTAGGGTCCTAATATGCAAGAGATGTTTGGAATTGGAGTTTCACCTATGAAAATAGGGATTCACCATAGCCAACACTTTCACAATTCTAATTAACTTGCCCTTGAGAAAGGGAAGTTGGAAGGGATTATGCACACAATGTGTTTGATTAAATTCCTCAGCTAGTCTAATTGCTATGAGAATGAGATTAGAACTTTGGTGATAGCCAATGTCCACGAGAGTGGCTTTGGCATTGACTTAATTCCCTCACTTCATTGTTTAGCATTGTTAAGCCTAGAACCTTAGAACATTATAGAAGCATTTGTGCATTGCTATTTGATTTAAATCCTCCTCTTTATTATTGTTTATTTCTCAATTCAATTACTTGTTTTTATCATTATCTCATGCAATCAAATACACCATTTTGGTTAGCTTTCAAACACTTGATGAACTCGTGTTTAATCCCTTGCTACTCGAATCTCTCCTAGCCATTCCTAGAGGACGACACTCACAATTTCAACCACTAAAACTACAACATTCAAATGGCGTCGTTGCCGGGGAATGGCATCGGTTTTGAGTAGCAAGTTCATTTGGGTTAACATGAGTCATCATCTAAGTTAGAGAGTCTAACACTTTTTATGCATTTTCAATTGTTACTATGCTCACTTGCAATAACTACTTCTAGTTGCAAAATACTCTCGTGTCTTTGCTAATGTAGATTGATCCAAGATAATGTTTTCTAAGACAAGATTCCAACAAGAGGATCAATACGAGGACCAAGGAGGCTATAAACCACAAAGGGGATACTATGATGCTCAACCTTTTAATGTCTACAACTACGGAGGCTATTCCCAAGAAGCTGAAGATGTGGCTGACTCAAAAGATGGGGAATATAGCTCATCGTCAAATTACCGTCCAAAATAGGGGTATTTTTGGTCTTTTCATGCTCTGGTCATCTCCTTGACCCTTTGTATTGGTTTTCCTTAGACATGTTCATCCATTGAAGAGGTCCGACGAAAGCCATGTAAGCCACATTACAAAGCCATGGCTTTCGCCGGACCTCTTCATTGGATGAAAATCTGTAAGGAAAACCACTACAATGGGTAAATGAGAAGATCAAAGCATGAAAAGATTAAAATACCCCTGTTTTGGACAGTTATTTGACGAAAATTTTAACGGTGGACTAAAAGTGGCAATGACTAAATAAGACTGGCCGCAATGTGGCAAAAATTAATGAAGTGGACTAATGTTGGCAATGACCCAATAACAGTAGGACCAAAAATGGAAATGACTCTGATGTAGAATATAAGAAACTTCCTAAAGACACTCTCTAAAGCCAAGAAATTAGAAATCCTCGTAAAAACTGTTGCTCAAGCTCTCTATATACACAATGAGCCTCGTAAAAAGTGTTGCCAGTATCCGTTCACCATGATGAAGCTATAATCGAACCATACACTAGTAGACCCAAGGAATAATTAGTAATTAGTAATTAGTATTCTATTTAGTCACTACAAATAAATAATTTATTACTTTGAAATAAATATAATATATAATAATTATCGTCTTTAAAATCACACTGGAGATATAAGGAGGCATCACTCAGAGCATAGTGGTTGGTCTAAGGCACCCCTCTCCGCGAGGTGATAACCTTATTTGGAGAACGGGTAGGAGATCCAACGTAACCTTTGCGATCGAAGTAGGTGTTTAGGTGTCTTGGTATACGTGTAGGACAACCTTGCCACCCAAAATAATCACTTGGCATATAATAGGATCGGGAGTCGACCAACCACCCTTCTCCTCGACGTGGCTTACTTTACAACTTGAGTGACCAGTCAAGTGACTAGGCTAGTGGACTGGTTAGACAAACTGGATTGAAGGACTAGACATTTATATTCTCTCCCCAAAAAAAGGGTTGACTGGTCGGTCCAAGAGATCAACTAGTCAACTACGCGTGACCAAATAGCTGCTTGACCGGTCGGTCGAGTTGACTGACCAATCAGTTAGGTAGTTCGCGTCCAAAAATAGAAAAGAAAAAAAAAATTAAGCTCTTCAGTTAACTTCCACTCAGGAATTTACACATAAGGATTAGGATGTTGCTAAGATATACTCTCATATATATATTTTGTCTTTAATTAATCTACTTTCTTGAGACATCAACTTCACGGAATCTCAAAAAGTATGGGACTGGATGATGGATGGTATACTTGGGGTTGGGCCATATGGACCTGCTCAAGAAATTAACTGAATCAAGGAAGCCCAATAATGATATATACACAGTACAAAGTAACTTAAGAGTCTAAAAAGCATTGGGCTTAGTATGGTAATAGGATCAGGGCTTATTATTGCCAATGTCACAATAACTCCCAATATGAGGCAATCTATAATTCATATTTCAGGTATAGCTCTAGGCCCAAAATATGTATAAATAGACTATCCTACATGCTAAGAGGAAGCAAGTTTCACTATTCACAAGCAATTCTCACGAATAAAAATAGTTATTCTCTCTAAATTCTCTCCATATATTTTCGATCTCTATATTTTTTCATATACTTGTTATTAACTGTTTCGTTGGCCAGCCGTTTACTATCCAAAAGTCATAAAACTAACATTCATTATTCCAAACAATTCTCAAGAACACAAAATATTTATTTTCTCTAAATTCACTCCATATATTTTCTTTATATTTTTCCATATACTCGTTATTTTAACAGTTGTGTTGGACAGACGTTGACTACCCAAAAGTCATAAAACCAACCGAACCAATAACTTATTAAGTTTACCTAAAATTTAGTTTAGATAATATTAATATTTTTGAGCTAATGTTTAAAATATTTTTGGATATATGCATTTGAATGAAATGTATAAAAATAATTTTTACTTTGAAGTTTAATATATGTAAAATTTCAATATCTGATATCTAGTGAAACTTATATTACAATATAATATAACTAAAAATATTTGAGCCAATAATCTATTGAGTTCAATTAAAATCTAAAATTTGGTGTGTAATTCGAGTTTTAATAGTGATAATGTAAATAGTGCTTAAATTTATGCGTAAACAAATAAGTTATGTTTTTATATATAAATAAATGCGAATAGAAAAGATAGAAAACAATAATATGTAAAATAAGATAATAATAAATGTAATCATACTAATAAATAAATATGTATGTGGATAATGATGATAATGTAGTTATAGTGATTCAAATAGATGACAGAGGTTTTGTGTTCTATTTAAAAAAAAAAACAGTTTTTAAAAGTTATCCAATTTTCTATATGTTTTCAGTTTTCAAAATGGAAAATTATGCTAGTAAACATGTTTTAAATTTCTATTTTATAATTCTCCAATATTTTTAGAAAATTGGAGAAATTTCACAGTTAGTAAACGAGCACTGAATTTCACTTTGTGTTTTACAAAAGCTCTAATACGGAATCCTTATATATAAGACGTATCGGATCGGATTAATACGGAATAGCAATTCTTCTTCATCATCATTAATGGCAGTAGAAGAAGATAGTTGTGTGGTCACGCCAACAAAAAAGGCCTCCATATTGGTTTAGAAGTGGTACCATTTGCAATTTTGTTTTTCAAGTTTGGCAATTTATTAAAATTTTCATTTAAACAAATTTAACTATTCAATTGCATTTTTGTTTAGACTTTGTGATTTTTTATTTTTTTAAATGACTTTGATTGTACGACTATTAGGTTACTTTTAAATTTTGCTATTGAGTATTATTTTTTATCATATTTGGTGTACAAATTTTATTTTATTTTATTTTTTCCTTATTAGTCTATATCAATTTGAACATTTTGTGTCACAAAAATTTAACAGTTAGAGTAAAATGTGAGAAAATATGCAATATTGATACGCATACTTATGCCTATGCATAATCTGACCTACCCATTTTTTGTCCCATCCGAAGAACAAAAGTATATTATTAATTTATTATTATTATTATTATTATTATTATTATTATTATTATTATTATTATTATTATTATTATTATTATTATTAATCTTTGAGGTAATTAAAGACTAATGATACAATTTATAATTTTATGGTACGGTTATAACTGTCATCATCACTCTAGGCCATTTACTTCCATGTTCTTTCCAAACCGTCTAAAACTAAACATAGTTATATGTGAATTTCTTAGGACGTCAGAACAAGACACTGACCCATTTACTTCAAAAAATTGTTCTATATTTTCTATTTTTTAATATTTAGTTTTCAGTCTCTGTTTTCTATTTTGATTTTAACGCTTATTTTTTAAAATTTATTCTTTTAGACTAAAATTATAAAATTAACGCACATTTAATTTTGAGTGACTTATAGACCACACTACTACAAAAATAATATATTACGTCTCACATATAATGTCGGTTACTCTATAACCGACATTATATGTTCATTTATTTAAAAATAATAATTACACATATAACATCAGTTCCGAGAGGAACCGACGTTATATATTTAGTTAAAAAAAATTGAGCTTTTAACTCATTAATTTTTTTCAAATTATTTTAAAAACTAATTATTTTTAAAATCTTGAGCTTTTAATGTTTGTTTTTTTAAAAAAAATCAACCTTAAAAGCTCAATAATTTTTATTTAAAAAATTATTTTAAAAATTAATTATTTTTAAAAAATTGAACTTTTCGTCTTGGAACTGACATTAAAAGCTCAAAAAAATTAAGAAAAATAATTACACATATAACATCTGTTTCAGAAGAATTGACGTTATGTGTTTAATTTTTTAAAAAATAATTAAGATACGACGTGGGTTATTTCAAATAACCAACGTTGTATCCTAGATCCGCATATTTTTAGAAATAGATCTGCCCATTTTTCTTAATCTTCATCTTCTTCAAATTTCTTCTCATCCTCATTGCACCATCCGTCCATTTTTCTTCATCTTCATTTTCATCTTCTTTTCTTCTCCCCCTCACCGCCACCACTAGCTGCTTCTTCTTCTCTTCTTCTCCTCCTCTTCCTCCTCCTCCTCCTTCTTACCACCATCGTTGCAGTCCACCACAGTCACCACTCCCCCTTGGTAGTTTTTTTTTTTAATTATTATTTTTATTTATGAATTTTTGTTATTTGAAAATAATAACTTTAATTTATTTAAAAATATTTTAAAAATATTTGTGAATTGTTATAAATAATTTTAAATGATTTCAAAATTTTAATTTATTTCAAATATTTGTATGTTTGTGAAATTATTGTGTATTATTATTATTTGTATTTTTATGAAATTATTGGTAATTTGTATATTTTAAATTTGTTTTTAAATTTTAAAAATAGAAACAACATCCACTTTTTTTAAATAAAAAACTGACGTCGTTTCTTCTTTATTAAAAAAAAAAAAGAAAAAAAAAAGAGAAGAAGACACAACAATGGTTTTTACAAAAAAAGGACGTTGTTTCTCAATTTTTTTAAAAAATAATATTAACATTGGTTTTTTTTTAGTACGACTAACTCTATTACAATGTAATATTTGTTCATAGCTACTTTCTCAACCTATTGGAGCACAAAGAGTCAACAGTTGACTCCACTGAGGCTCGAACCCACTCTCATCTATCCACATGAGAGTGTAAATCGGGTGCTACTAAACCACAAGGACATTGTTTTTTTTTTAATTGACGCAGTTGCTTTAATTTTATTTTTTTTTGGTTTTTTTTTTAAAACGACGTCGATTTTAAAAAACCAACGTTGTATCATTTATTTATAACATCGTGCCTAACTACGTCGCCAAATTATCGACGTTGTATGTCTAAAAAACCGATGTTACAACTGTTTTCTGCAGTAGTGTATAACAAATAACGAGTATAAAGATCTATATGCACCTACAAAATAATCAAAGTAATAATAATTAAGAAAGAGCGAGGATAAAATAGTCAAGTCATCTCAATTTTTTTCCTATCTTTCATGAAATATATAATACCATGTCCTACTAAGGATTTTGTTTTCCTCAAATGAGAGGAATTCATTTTCCACTAGAAAATAAATTTCATGAACCAAACATTAAAAAAATAATAAAAATTCCTGATTTTAAGAAAATTAATTTCTATAAAAAAAACTTTTCCGCCAATCAAACCAAACATCCCCTAATGGTTGGTTTCAAACTCAATCTATAGTTTTTGCCTACTTTTAATGGTTTTTTTTCTTTACGTACCTAGGGAGAAGAGAACTAAGTTCTTGAGACCTCTTATTCTCTTAAGGAGCTATAGTACATATATTAAAATATACGTTTTAATTTGCATTAACTAAACCTTAAATTAGCTAATAATCCATATTTAATTTTTTTAAAACACTCATAATTCTTTACAAGATAGCATATTTAATTTATTATTTTATATGTATACTGAACATAGGCATTTGTTAGTTACGAAATCACTCATAGGCCTCTCTCTATTTAAAAGTGTCAATTAACCTAAATAAAAAAAAATAAATTTGAATTTTAAAATCTCAAATATAATGCAAGCTAGAAAACATCCATACTTTATTGTCACAACAGATATATGGATATATGATGCGTACAAGGCTTGTGTCTCCTCTTCGCATTACAATTCAAACTGCATATATAATACATAGAGATAAGGAAAACACATATTGAAAATATAGCAAACTTATAAATGAGCAATACAAAGACAAATCAAGCCATGTTACGGTAACTTAGATTCCAAAGGAGTCGACTAAAAGAGCAGTCATATAAGGCTTCATGAGTTTCTCAGGGTCAGTAAAGCCATCTTGTTTTTGCTCATACATCACACTATTTACGCGAGCAATGTTAAGAGCACAAGTGAGAATCTCTCTTGAGAAAGTTGGTTGAAGAATTTCGTGGTTAATATCTTCCCATGCATTCTCAATTATTCCCTGAAACTTGTCCATCGCTTCTTGAGCAGATACACCGTAATCATTCATGTAACAATCAATCCCTGCTATTCCACTTAGGCTGCTGCTTTTCTCACGCTGTATAAGTAAACATTGATAGAATTTATTTAGAAAAACCAATTGCAAAAAATAAAGCAAACATTGGTACTTTCAATTTGTGTCCATCAATTGTGATAACATTTCTACATTTGATCCAGGATTATCAATTCGATCACTTTCAAAGCCTTCAACTTTTTAAATTTCAACAAATTATGTATGAAAGGCCTTCTTTTTTAACTAACTTCACCTTTCTTTATAGGAGCGAGTGCATTTGGGATATTTTGAACCAAATTTAGTTAATTTTAAAATGTAAATGGGACAAAAGTGATTGCACTGATAATCAATGGAAAAAAATAGAAATGTTATTAGAGCATCCTTATCAATGGGTTTTTGTTTGCGAATTTTGAGGAGTTTTTGTAAGTCAGATTAGGAAAGAGAAAATGGGAGGAGAGGAAAAAAAAAAGAAAAAGAAAAGAATGTCATGCGCGCAACAGGTGGATTATTTTCTTGGTACAGAATTATTGTACCAAGAACCATATGTTTGTACTAAAGACCTTGAGATCTAGTGGCACCAGGTGCATGTCCCGGTTTACACTCTCACATGGATGATGGGAGTGGATTCGAGTATCAAGTCCTCCAAAACTTCACTGTTTGACAGTTTTGACCTACCTCATTTCCCTTATTTTTCACCAAGTCTCCACTGTTAATATATATATATATATATATATAGTAAAAACTAATCTTATTTATCTGGGCGGATCCGATTGTTGAAAAATAAAGGGAAAAATGTAGGGTTCAATTCATTTTATAAATATTATAAAATTGAAAATTTAGAATAATTAAAAAAATGACGAACTTGCATTTTTTTGTTACTAAAATCATAAGCGGTCGATGAACCGTTATGGCCACTTGAGATCAATTCTCAAATAGTCTCTCATGTAAAAAGTGAGGACAAATTTGATCGATAAATATGAGTTTCATTTTAAAAATATTGCAAACTTGAAAGTTTGTAAAAGTTATAAATTTGAACACATACTTTTTTTAGAGTTCCTCCGATCCGCCATTGATAAACCATGATGGACGGTTGAAATTAGTCTTCACTTTTTACAGCAGTACTCTTTTCTCATTTGATTCTGTGTGTGCATAAATACTGTATATGAAATACTATTATTATTATATATACCTCATAGGAACCTAAGTCATTAATAGCACGGCCCAATATCGTAGTAGCCTCAGCAATTTTAGGGGTTTGATTCAACCATTCAAATTCTTTTCTTGTGACGGATTTTATGCTAAGGAAAAAAGTTGTTATGAGCATGTAAATAGTGCTACTTGGTAGAGCGTTTTTTAGATACTCAGCAAACGGTGGCATGCATCCTTGAGTAGACCATTTTGATTCTATGTTGTAAGCCCTCACAACTTCTTTCATCTATTTGTCAAGAAATTAAAGAGAAAAAAATTAG
>NXFB01000136.1:170009-186047 GCA_002525835.2 Ipomoea batatas | reverse complement strand
TCTATTCTTCAGCTGCAAGATTTAGGGGGGATCGGAAATAAAACAGAGATGGGGATCGGAAAAAGTGACAAAAACCCTCACCTCAGGTTAGGATTTAAGGGGGCAAATTATTGTGTGGATCATGGTCCACAATCAAATGTACATTTTTAATGTACTAAATGTACATTATTTTTGTACTGAATGTACATTATTTTTATACTATGAAAATAATGTAATTCAGTACACAAATAATGTACATCCCCTGAATATAATGTACATTATTTTTATACTGAATGTACATTATTTTTATATTGAATGTGCATTATTTAATAGAATGGTCCACACAGCTGTGTGGACCATGGTCCACACAATAATGATTGATTTAAGGGGGAAATAGGCCGAGCCCAGTGGAGTTTTAGAAAATTAAGCTGGGCCTGTTACAAAAATCTAAAGCCTATGTGTGGTGATTGTATGTATGCTTGTTGTTAGGTTAAATTTAGCCTACAATTGGCTTGACCTGACCTACAAAAATTCTATCTCATACTTAGAGATTTTTATGGGATAGAATTTAGTTTGATGAGTTTTTACTTCTTAGATTTAGTTCTTATCATAAGATCAGGCTAGTCATATATATATTTTTAGTTTTATATAAATTCTCCTATCAAATCTCAATTGACCACAATTTGCCCATGGCCCAACCAAACATGGAGTCATAGTGTTCCGTGCAAACAATTTGAGCTTTTGGAGATGCACTAGGAAAAAGCTTTTGACAGCTACAGATGTGTCAATAGCACGAGATTCCATAATAACAACTTTCTCTAGTGCGGGAGATTTTGAGAGTAGCATTTTTACAAAATGCATTTTGATTGTTGATCCACTAAATGATTCAATCGTGATTGTGTTAAACATCTTTAGCACCTGAACAATAAAGCAACCATCTGGATCCTCCAAAAGTCTTAAAGCAGCTTCTTTATCAGGTTTGGATGTTGCCTATAACTCAAGAAGAAATGAAAGACATGCACAACTCTGAGCACATTTGAGAAAGAAAAAAACGGAAGAATCATATATATATATGCATGATTGCCAAATTAAATGTATACTCGACTTGATTAGCCATAATTCCCAGTTCACATAGGTTGGGGTATATATTTTTGAAGCAATTGCATAACAACGGTGAGCTGCTTCCCACAACCAACACATAAATTACACAACCCCAGTACTTGGAGATTTATTGCAGTTGCAAACAAAGGTGCAAGAAAAAAATTAACCAGAATGAAACTAATTAAATTAAATTAAATCTGTCATCCATTTGCATAAAGTAAAATGAGGCAGATTATATTCTCATCGGCAAGAAATAGCAACACAACCAAAGAGCCTTAATTGCTTTCAAATGTGGTGTCAACCATCTTGATTCAACCACATCATGCATAGTAAGACAAACAGACAACATTTCAAGTTTTGAAGCTCTAATCTCAAATTTATTAATCCCTTGACAATCAAAGAAATTCAACTTCTCAAGGTTAGGAATAGTAATACTAGAGGCAGTTCCATTATCAGTGCGTCTAAATTCAACAGCCGAGCAAAATAATGAAGTGAAATTAGAAAATATACCACCAACGCACTATTTACCGGCAAATCAATAATAAAAGGATGGCGGACACTCAGTTGCTTAATTGTCCGGCACCAGAGTATACAAAATGACAGCTTATATGATAAACCTCCTATGTTGAGCAGTTTGGAGGATTGGATCTTGGTATGACATACATGTACAAACCATCTAAATTCTTCAAAACATTTCTTATATGTAAGATTAAGACCTAACTTACTTTTAATCAAATTGTTAAAACTTAGCTATTTAAGAAGGTTGCTAATATGGTTGACATATTAACCAAAATACAGCAATAATACTTTAAACATCAACAAAAAAATTAGAACTACAATGCACCACACAATCCACAAGTTGCATTATATTCCATAGGAAATAGGAAATAGGAAATAGGGCCATCAAAATGGAAACACTACTGCATTTTAGTCATAAGAAATACTTGGCTAAGCAGTAAGAACTCGCATCATCACATTATCTGAAGTTAAATTTAGAACAATTAAGAGAAGCAAAAACTAAAGAAGGATATTCTTGGAGTCTAATCAACACCTTAGAAACAAGCAAGGTATTATCCTCATCTTACAACTTCCACCCAACTTCCACCACAACCGTCGCTTACATTTCTAAGTTGCATACAAATTGAACCCATGGAGTTTCACCATACAATTTGTGCTTTCGGAGATGCACGAGGATAGCACAACAACTCCCTTTGGAATTTTGTCACGTCATTGTATTGCCGATGACAAGAATACTTTTCCAAAAAAACAACATTCTCTAATGTAGGGGATTTTGAGAGCAACATTTTCACAAAAAGCATTTGGACTGTGGATACAGTAAACAGTCTAATCTTGATTGTTTTAAGCATTTTTAGATCTTGATTAACAATACAACTGTCTGGATCCTTCAAAAGTAGTAAAACATCTTGTATGTCATCATCATGTATGTCATCATCTTGTATGTCATCATCCAAGAATATCTACAACTCAACAACAAATAGAAAATAAATAAATAAAAAACATGAACAACCATGAAGATGTTAAGAAAACAAAAATCATGATTGCCAAATATATACTCTATATAGGTTTCTGTCTTACAATACTTACTGCTGTAATGTGTAGTTCACATAGGTTGGGTGATTTTTGAAGCAACTTCAAAACACCCATGACCTGTTTTTCATTGGCAAAGTTTATAGAATCCAGTTTGATTACTTGCAGATTTATTGCAGTTGGGAAGGAGGCTACTTCAACATTTTCCCACTTCTTTAAAAAAAAAAAAAGAAAAAGAATATAAGTTTTGAAAAGAACTCTATCAAACCAGAAGGCAAAGAATATTTAATCTGTCATTACTAGATATATGAAGGAAGAGAGATTCTCACCGACATGCTATCAAGATCCAAGCAAAGAACCTTAACAGATTCCAAATGAAGTGCAAGCCATCTGTATTCAACTCCAGGTATAAAACCAAAAATAGACAAGCTTTCAAGTTTTGGAGCTCTGAACTTAAAATTACTGATCTCTTCACATCGTAAGAATTCCAGCTTCTCAAGATTAGGAATGCTAGACACAATTCCATTAACATTGTGATTAAAAACAACCTCCAAGAAAATTAATGAAGTGACACCGGGAAAAATAGAAGGAGCATTTATTGGGCAATCAAAACCCAAACCCCAGAGTTCCAGCTGCTTGATTGTGGGGCACGAGACTATACAAAATGGCAGCTTAAATGGACAGTGGCTGGAACAAGAGATGTCAAGCTCCTCAATGCCATTTCTTGACAGATAAAGACACCACTCATCCAAATCCGACTGCTCCAGCGTAGGATCAAATAAGGCACAGAGGTGTAGGCTAAATTTCTTAACGGGTTGAACACGATGCAACAGAATGTAAGTCATTATTTTATAAGGCATACTTTTACCACTGCATTTTCGGATATCGCAGAAGAAGTCAAAATCGAAAGCAAGCCGCCCAAGCCGCGACCAAACATCATTCCAGTGTGTTGAGAGCAGAACAGTTCTGGCTGCGTCTCGGGTGGGCAAACACTCCAAAATTCTGACCTTTAACTCTAACGGCAGCTCACTTATTAAATCCCTACTTGCATCCGGTACGATTCTGAGTAGCAAACTTCGAGCCATTAAATTGAGAGAACAATGAGGCGTCAGTCGAAATCAAAAGCTAAAATTGTTCTATTCTTCAACTGCGAGATTTTTACTTCGTAAATAAAACGAAATTAGGAAGAGTTGGGAAGAAAAGGGGAAAAAGTGACAGAAATTAAACCCTCACCTCTGATGTTTGGTTTGGGCCTTTGCGGGGAGTTCACTAATCAAATCCCTTCTTGCATCCGGTACGATTTTGATTGAAGAACCAGCCATTAAATTGGGAGTGATTGCTTGCAAATTTCGGGAAGAAAAGGAAATTTGGAAGAAAACAGAGATTGGGTGAGAAGTGTCGGAAACCTATTCTCTCTATCGTCTGATGGAAGCAGAAACTATAGGAATAATGACAACTTTTTCAAATTGTATTCAAAAACTATAAACTGTTTTAATAGAAAATTAAAGAAACTTGCAAATATTAAAAATATGCATGAAAATTATAAAATAAACATAATGAAATTAGAAATTGGAAATACTAATCAATCAATATTATTAATTCATCTATCCATATTTATACTATTAATAAAAACAAACTCAAAACACTCCTATACTATTACAAGACGTTTGGTTGGAGGGAATTACAATTTCATTCCCGCCTAATTCCGAATTCAACTAAATTCCTTCGTTTGGTTGGAGGGAGGGAATTGCAATTCCTTCATTTTCATGTAATTAGAATCCCATAGCCGCATGGGATTTTAATTGACACTCCTATACTATTACAGGGCGTTTGGTTGGAAAGAATTACAATTCCATTCCCACTTAATTCCCACATAATTCCAAATGCAACTAAATTCCTTCGTTTGGTTGGAATGAATTGCAATTCCACGGAGTTACAATTCCCTCATTTTCATGGAATTAGAATCTCATGGTCTTTGTGATTCATAACGAAGATGAACTATGGGATCGAAAAACTAAAGAATATTTTTACCTAGGTCCACACCCCAACATCTCCATAATTTATAAAAGAATGCCTCTCTTATTAGTGTTGGGAAACAATTCTCGAAATACCCAAGAAAATGGACGAAAATGGAAAATCCACTAAAACAAAAATTACAAGAAATTCTACGAAATTCCAGGAATTTAAACCTACAACAAAGGTTCGATAAACCTGGAATACAAGGGACGGGAAGAACGGATTTTTGGAGTAGTTGTAAATACGAGTCGAGTTGCCTCTGTCCTTAAAACCTTATTTACCGCCTCCTGGGTGCTGGAGCGTTGCGGTCTAGGTTTCCCAAGATAAAACGTACTACGATCTGCCGTTTGAGCACACAAACTTGGATCCGGCGAACGAGAACGTGGGATGAACACAGGTGGCTAGAACGAAGGAGGAGTAGAGTTTCGAGGTTCAAAAACCGATTTCTTTCGTGCTTGAAAATCTCCTGCTCAACCTGGAAATATATAGTAGAGGAACGGATTAATGGCATTCAACATGGCATTCATTTTCGGTCTTGTAACCTTCTCCCACTAACTAGGCTTTAATCTCCCATTAACTCCCTATTTAACCACCACTAACAAGAGATTAATCCTAGATGTTATTATCAAAATAAATACGAAATAAATTCTGTAACATCTTGGATTGGCCTTCGAGAGGTTACTTTAGTTGCGCACAGTACGCCGTCCGCGAGACATCGAGAGATACCGCTAACGCGCGCTACACTATCGTTCGAGACATCGCATGTCCCGCGCGCGAGACATCGTTGATGTCTCGAAGTCGAGACATCGCATGTCCCACGCGCGCGCGAGACATCACGATGTCTCGAAGTCGAGACATCACTTATGTCTCGACCCTGCCCAGCCTCGAGACATTGATGTCTCGAGCGTTGCGGCTCGGCCATGCCGCGAGACCACGTCTCGCGCGCTACTGCATACCTTCGAGAGGTCGCAACAGTAGCAGTGGCTTGAGATGGAAAAATTGCTCGGAATTTTGGCATAACTTAGCCCGCAAGGCCTGCCAATTTTCCGGACGACACACAAGTTCAAGCCTTTCGAACTCATTTTGAGATTTGATTTGCACCCCCTGCGCGCGAGAGAGAGCCTCTACACCATACAAGTCAATTAGCTTACAAAAGCCTCTTGTATATATAGTGGGTGAAATCCCCTTCCCAAACCAATGTGGGACAAATGCTTTCCTTAAAGCTTTTCCCACATTTTTTCCATCTCAATGGGTCTACTTTGAGAACCAATTTCTCATTCACCCATTATCCATTTTGAGCGTATAATATATCGATCTCTTCGTCTCACTACAAAGAATCCGAATCCACTTTGACCCGACCCAAATCGGATGTGGACCCTACATATATTTATACCAAAAAATAGCCACTTAAAATGTCATTTATTGCCATTTTTTCCAACAATTAGAATTATTTCTTCATTCTGATATTGACCGTATTACTCGGTTCTTATAAGTTTAAATTATGAAGACTCGTGCTGTTGGTATGGAAATTCTAGGGGTTACTATACTGTCAAGGAAGGATATAAAAAAAAAATGATAGGGGAATTTGATGCACAACGTTCAAGCTTTAATTATTGGTCTCATTTCTGGAAATTAAAGGTCCCCCTAGGTGGAGCACCTTTCTTTGGAGAGCAGTGATTAATTATTGGTCTCATTTAGAGACCGCTCTATCAGTTTTATTTCGCGGTCTTCTAATTTCTTAGCTCATTCATTATCTACGTTAGCCTATGGTCAGGATAACAGTTTGCACTGGAACTCTGCACCCCTGATTTTATTCCATCGCATCTATAATTGGTTTGCTTTTCTTTCAAAAAAAAATATATATTTCTGTCATGGTTTGGTGCTCTTTGGTTCTCACTTGAACCTGTTGCTAAAAAAAATTATTATGTATATAAAATATAAGATATTAATTAGAATGAAAATTGTATTGGTAATATAAATTGTATAAGTGTTTGTTCTATGTGTTACTTCTTTACACTTTCTTTTAATTTTATTTTTCACATTTTTCCATCTCACCTTTATTTTAGCATTAGTTATTAATTGAACCTTGCTAATCCACCCCACTTAGAGAGGGAGAGAGAGTACTTAACGTGAGAAAGAGATCTTCAAAATGTCATTCTGAGATTTTCCTTTGACTCATTTTTTGGGTTTCAAACAAATCACTAAAACCACCTACAAAATGTGAAATACCACTAAAACAAACAAGGAGGAAAGCCAAAGAGAAAAATACAGAGCAAACAACCAATGGAAGAATGTTACTTGAACTTATGAATCCCTTAAATAAATGTCACAGTACAGTACAATTGAAAATGTCTAAAACTGCAAGATCTCCTAATTTATGCTAATATCTTTTTCAAAAGTAGTCCAGTGGCATCAAACCCTTCCCTTTATATGAGAGGTGGTGGGTTCGAGATCTCCTAATTTATGCTAATATCTTTTTCAAAAGTAGTCCAGTGGCATCAAACCCTTCCCTTTATATGAGAGGTGGTGGGTTCGAGCCTCAGTGGAGGCAATATTGACTCTGATTCTTGTGCTTCAATAGGTTGAGAAAGTAGTTTTTTTTTTGAATACTATTGACTCTGTTACATGTAGTATATGTCCATATACTTTCTCAACCTACTGAAGCCCAACAAAGTCACTGAGGCTCGAACCCATGACCTCCCACTTGGGAGAATCACTTCATGCCGCTTGACCACAAGTAGTTATGAACAGATACTGCATTGTAATAGAGTCAGTAGTATTCAAAAAAAAAAAATTATAACCCTTAGAGATATATAGCAAGGTTAATTAATAAGAACCTCTTCTAAATTAAAACCCTTAGAGATAGCATTAAAGATTTGTGAGTTGCATGGAATGATTTGACTTGAACACAGAACACCAAAAATTAATGTCATCATATATCTCTAGTGTTGCATGCTACTCCTCTAAATCATGTGGTAATCTAAAAATGCAAAGGACATCTCTATCACAAATGCATGCATCAAACATGAATTTAATAAGCTACCAATTATTAATTTAAGAATAATGAAGAGCATGCTTACATGGGCAGCTCGGTTGGTCATATGGATGAAGTTTAGGAAGAATAATGAAGAACATGATTGAATCAAAAGATAAACAAAGGTATCAGTCAAATAAAGATATTAAGCATAAAGTCTCATTAACTAAATTGGAAAAAATGCAATAAAATTCTTAGATATAAACAATTTCAGCTTTTGGAGATGCACGGTGGAAACGCAATAGCTTCTGCACAATTTCTATCTCATTGTAGTAGTAGGCAATCTCTTTGGGGCGTACAATGATGACCTTCTCAAGGGATGGAAAGCAAGCTAGTATCCCCTTGATGAAAAGCATTTCAGACCACTTCCCTTCAAATCTTTCAAGCTTTAAAGTATGAAACATTTTGTGCGTTTGAGCCACACTAGGAAGTTTCTCCAAAAATTTCAAAATATTATCCCCATCATTGTACTTCAAAAATGGAATTAAAAAAAAAAAGGAAAAACAACTCATTTAATTAGTCATTCACACACCATCTCACATGAGGAAAGAAAAAACAATAATGGAAAGCATATGCATAATTCATTCATGAAAACGATGATTACCCAAAATTGCATATCAAGTTTGCATAACTCTGGGCATATTTGTAGCAAATCAATGAGCGCAGAGCATGCATCATCATCTGGAAAAAAAATAAGTGATAACTTAAGGTATTCTACATTTAGCACAGGTGGTTGTGGTCCTTTGGCTCTAACTTCCTTAACAAAATCCTTGGAAATCAAAGGAAACAAAGTTGGATTAATTTCTAAAAGTATTGTAAATAAATAAAAATTTGTACAAGAAAAAAAAAAGTACGACTAACATACCTCAAGAGAACAATTCAATTGAATGGTACGTACAGATCTCAAGTCCAAGTAAACTGGTAGAAAAGCATCAACCTCATAGTCATGACCTTCACAACAAGTGATTGAAAAACTACAAAGCTTTGGTGCAGTAATGTTACAATAAAATGTGTTTTTACACTCCATAAATGACAGATTCTCGAGCATGGGAACTTTAGCAGTACAATCTTGAAGATATGTAGAACCAAAATCAACACTTCCAAAAGAAAGTGAAGTGACACTGGGTAATATGCACGAGGCATTTATTGGTCCAAAAGTGACTCCGACAAGATGCAACCTCTTGAGTGTTATGCATGAAAACATGCAATCCGGCAGCCTATATGGATCCGACTGAAAACAAATGTTGATTTCTTCAACACCATTTCGTGTAGCAAAGAGTAACCATTGATCGAACTCAAACAACCAAGACCTGGATGTTGCATGTGTTGAGAAATCATCCAACTCAAAGACAAATTTTCTAATAGGCCCACTATGCTGCAGAAGAACTTTGTTGATTACATACAAACTAGGTGATAATAAGTCGTTGTAACTGTTGTGATATTTTTTCCAAATGTAAAAAAAGAAGCGAAAATCAAAGTTGAGATATGTAAGACTGAACCAAATATTTCTCCAAGTGGTAGACAAAACAGAAGTTCTAGCAGCTTCTTCAATTGGCAAGTATCCCAAAATTTTGTCAAGTATTTCCACAGGAAGTTCACTGATTCGATCTCTCCCATCCAAAATAAATCTAGATAACTAAAAAAATTAAAGAGAAATAAAATTTAAATTAAAACATAATCCTAATGTGGGTTAACTTTGCAATAGTAGTTAAGGTGCAACTCTCAAGAAGATGCCGAAGTATATATGAATATGAACATCATACTTGGAGTATGCAATAAGTAAACCGTAACTTAATCGACTAAATATATATCACACATTACACATGCCTATTTTTTCACTATTTGTGCCCTTCACTAGGAAGTAACAACCAAGAAAAAATTCTTCACCATATATGCAAGATGGAAAATTAATGGAATGCCTATACTAACCTAGTGGAAGAAATTGAGCAACACGTAGTGATGTAGAATAGAGTGCGCAACGAATATTAACAAAGTTCTATTGATGAAGCAGAAAGAAATTTACAACTTATGTTTAATACATTCTAATTATATCTAATAGAGGAATTTTTGTTCTTAGTCTCTTAAGCATTACTTGCTGGTCGTTTTAGTCCTTGAACTTTTGCCATTACAATATACCCCCGTAACTTTACAAATAAGTTTATAGTTTTAGTCCTCCTTGGAGCGGTAGAGCTAAACACGGTTAGGGTTTTACTTAATATATAGGTATTTTAGTAATTTCTTTTGTTTCTTGTTTATAACCTTCTTTAGTTTTCATATTTTATTTGCAAAATAGTGAACTTGGGCCGGGGGGACAAGGAAGATATACCTCAATTGAAGAGGATCGGAACATTTTAGGAAAAGAGGTTGCAAATTCTCTATTTCTTATAGATGAATACTGATTAGGAATGGCAACGGGACGGAGACTATACTCGCTACCCTGTCGCCAGCAGGGAATTGGAAAAATTCCCCGTCCAGGGGAATTAGGCAGGGAAGGGGAATCCCCATCCCTGTCAATCCCCAATTCAAAGCTTTATGAATATAAATTAAAATTAATATATTACCCGTGGCTGCCTAGTACGCTTCTTTCGAATCATTGGTGGAGTGAAAGAAAACCACAATCCTGATATCCTGAAAATTTTAATCTATCTGTCATTACTTTCTGCAAGAATTGCTAGCTTCTCTCTATTTCAATGAAATTTATCAAATAGAGTCACTATAATATAAAACGTAAAGTCTGTCATAGGAAAATTAAAGTATGTATAGTTTGATGAACATTCTTCATGCAAATCCAGAATATGAACTCATTAGTATGAACAATCTGTTACAGGTGAACGTACAAGAATTTAGATGTTTTAAATTCTGCAGATTAAAATATTAAAGCCTTAAAAGGCTTAAAGGTCATACCTGTTCTGGTGTCTGCCGGAGTGGGCGAGTCGGCGGGTCTGAGGTCGCAGGGTGAGCAGATTGGGGATGCTTGGTATAATTAGGGTTTAGGGTTTAGGAAATATAAGGGCATTTTGTTAACGGAAACTTGTCTTCTGTTTTAGTTTTTATTCTCTACTTATCATTTTTCATGTTCTGTTTAGAAAACTTGTTTATTAACATTTATTCTTTTAGATTTATAAAATGAACATTTCGAGTGCTTTCTAGATTTTAAAATTTAAAATATTTCAAGATATGTGATGGTATAAATTAAATAAATATTATTTTGCTTTTAAATCTAATATATGTAAAATTTTTACATTTGGTATTCAAACCAAATTTATATTTGTATATAACATAACTAAAAATATATTTGGACCAATAACCTATTAAGTTCATATAAAATTTAGTTTAGATTAGAATGAATATTTTTGAGGGAATAAGAGATATCCTCTATTTTTCTTAAGTACTTTCATATTTCCTTGTCTTATTATCAATCTTCTCAATTCAATATATTGGTTTTTCTCTCCCCTCAAGATATACCGTGGGTGTTTGACAAATAATTGTTAGTTGATTGGGTTAGTGCGTTTGACTAGCTTATAGCATTAGCTTATTGCAGGAGAGAGATGTTTTATAAATTAGTTGTTAGTTGATTACATGCAAAATGACCTTTAAGAGTATAATTTATTTTCTCAAACAGCTTATTGAAAAAACTAGTTAATCAGCTTTTTGAATTTTAACATTTTGGAGCAATAAACTTATGGTTGTCAACGCGGCCCGCCCCATTGCAGGCTTTTTATTTTGCGGGCCAGGCCGAGAGGTACATAGCTCGAGCCCGTCCCATGCGTGTTTGCGGGCTTCGCGGGTCAATAATAATTTTTTTTTAAAAATGAAAATCCACCTCCCAGTCCCCCTGAGGACCATGAGTCCCTTACAATCTTACATTAGAAAATTAAAATAACAAAATTTATTCAGATGATAACTTCAAAAATCACAACCAAAAGGTATGAATTAATTTATATGAAACATTTAAATCGGTAAGCGGTGGAGACGTGGAGTGGCGACCTGCGACGACGGCGGTAGCGTGACTGACAGAGGAGCAGTCGAGCAGATTCGCAGCAGGCAGTGGAGACGTGCTGTACATCTGCGTGGTGGCGTGATGTCTGGAGCAAACGAGAGTGCGATGGCGGTGGCGTGAACTCTGGGTGTGATGGCGGTGGCATGAGCTCTGGGTGTGATGGCGGTGGCGTGAGCTCTGGGTGCGACAGCGGTGAAGTGAGTTTTGGTCCAGATTTAACGGATGTTAAACGGAAAAAATAAACGGAGGATCAAATTGGTTAAATTTTTCAAAATCGAAGGACTTAATTGGTCACGAAAAATTGTTGAGGACCAAATTGGTAATTTCACAATAGTCGAGGGACCATTTTGGTAATAAACTCTAATTAAAATAATGGAGAAGCGAGACAACCAAATTCAAATACTTTTTAGAAATACCATATATTTGGTTGAAAAAAAAAATTAAAAACTTACTAGCTTATTTTTGAAACGTTACCTAAAATAACTTTTCAAAATAAATTCTTATTTTAAACTACTAACTTATTTTGAAAACATTATCAAACAAAACTAAAACTTTATCAGGAACTTAAAATAAGCTATATCCTCATAAATAAGCTGTACCTTACCAAATAGAGTTAGGGTTTACGGCGTTGTATTTTAGTCCATCTCTAAGGCTTAGAGGCTTTTCAAAAATTTCTCATACGCGCCGCCGTACGATTCTTCTCTGTGATACATGGGCTACAGGTTTAATTTGTCTGCGTGTATGTATGTATTATAACTAGAAAACTTTTTGTCTCCGATCCTCCGGTGCTTATTTCTGCAAAAACATAGAGGCTTTAGGAATTTCGTAAGTTCATCAAATATATTTTTGTTTCGTATCCAATGGCTTGTTGTTGTTGTCGAAGAAAATCAGAATCAAATGCAAGAAGGGATATTATAAGTCAGCTGCCAGGAGATGTTAAGGATAAAATTTTAGAGTGTTTGCCCACTCGAGACGCTGCTAGGGTTGCTCTGCTATCCACTGAGTGGAGGGATGTTTGGTTGCAGCACGGGCGGCTTGTGTTTGATAATTCCTTCTTCTTTAAATTTGCCCAAAAATACATAGGCTACAAACGCCTGGCGAACATAATAGATCGCGTTATCATGCACCGTGCTGCACCGGTTAAGAAATTTACCCTATGCGATTCCGAGTCAGGTCTTATGCTGAGTCAGTGTGATTTAGACAGGTGGTGTCTTTTTCTATCGAGAAATGGGGTTGAGGAACTTAGCATTGCTTTAGTTGAATCGGGAATAAAATATGATCTGCCATTTTGCATACTCTCCTGTCCTACAATTAGGCATCTGAACCTTGTAGGTTTCCATATTCGTTTCCCGCGTAATGCTCCTTGTATATTTCCTGGTGTCACCTTATTACGGTTCAAGAATGTGGAGTTTATGCCTAATGATAATGGAATTGTGTCATGTATTAGTCCTAATCTTGAGAAGCTGTCTTTCCGTGGTTCTTGTGGACCAATCAATAATTTTGAGATCAGTTCTCCAAAACTTGAAAGCTTCTCTGCTGTTGATGTAGTGTATGTGTTTGAACCGAGATGGCTTACGTTTCATTTTAAAGCAATAAAGACACTTTGTTTGTCTGGCCTGTTGTTGTCGGTGAGAATCTGGACTTCATATTATCTTAATGCAAAAGGATTTGTATGTAACACATATCCATTATTTATACAAACTGATTTAGTTTTTGTTGTTTATTATGTCTTTGAAGCGTAAACCTGTTGCAGAAGCCGTACCGACATTCCCAACTGCAGTAAATCTGCAAGTAATGAAGCTGTATGAATTAAGTTTTGGTTGTGGGAAGCAGCTCACTCTTGCTATGAAATTGATTAAAAAATGTCCCAATCTATGTGAATTGGGGATTATGGCAGAAGAGGTTGAGTATATATTCTTTGCAATCATGCATGAATCTTCTGTTTTTTTTTTTTTTGTTTTTTTTTTGTTCTTTTTCAAGTTTCCTCAGAGTTGTGTGTTTTTTTTTTTCATTTCTTCTTGAGTTGCAGTCAAGTTGGAGGGATGACAAAGAAGCAGCTTCAAGACTAAGAGTTTCGGAGGATCCAGATAGTTGCTTTAATATTCGGGATTTGAAGAAGCTTAACACAATCAAGTTTGAATGTCATAATGGATCCACACTCGAAATGCTATTTTTGAAAGCACTGTTCTCAAAATCCCCTCAACTCGAAAAAGTATTTATTCAGAAGGGTTTTACTATGGAATCTGATATCTCAAGGGAGTTGTTGTGCTTCCCGCTTGCATCTCCAAAAGCACAACTCGTCTTCAAGGAGGCTTGGTTGCCACATACCCTGATTGGTCACCCTGAACTTTGGTAAGTATTATTTTGAATCCTCCCTCAAGCAGTAGAGTTCAAGAATGACCCTCTTTTTTGGTAAAGTTAATTGTGCTTAGCCAAGCTAAGTGTTTCTTATAAGTTCAATGCAATGATGTTTAAATTTGATTGTAAGTTTTTATACTTTGACTATTGATTATGTTTTTGGATTTTTATTGGGTAAGTCAGCAGATGAGAGTGATATGATTATGGAGTAAAAATGTATTTTACTTTGGTTATAAGAGAACTATTCTTCAAGTTTGAGGAAAATGAATTTATTGTTCTCTTTCGATATTTTATTTTATTTTACATATATTTTGGGAGAGAAGATACAACGTAAGTTCCTATATTGCCTTCAAATGTTTTTATTAGATAGGGGCATTTGAGATTTTGTACTAATTATTTTTAACAATTTATTTTATGTCTTTCTAACCAACTAATAAAATCAATATTCTGAGAAATTTGTTTTCCAAGAAATTCAATTCATTTTTAATTCTTTTTCACAAATCAAACTAAGTTGGAGAGGTAAAGGATAAAATTTTGTAGTGTTTGCCAACACGAGATCTATTCTGGACTCACCGGAAGGATGTTTGGCTTGTGTACATATGATTGGGACTTCTTTCAATTAATCCAAAAATACAAAGGTCATATCATTACTTGTGTGATGCTATCTTTAAGAAAAATGTGTTGGATTGCATATTGTATTACTATATGTCGTGCAGTCACTTATATTACTCACTATTTGTGAAATAGTAATATTTTTTCTTTTCTAAAGACATGGGCTTCTTTGTGGGAATGATTATTGGGATACCTAGAGTCTGATTTTCACAAGTAACAATTTTTCATTGAGCCATTTCTTATGCCTCTATGATAAAGAATAATGTGTTATTGAAATGTTTGGAGGATCTTCTTTGCATTTCTCAAGCCTACTAATTCCTTGAACTCTTTGACCTTTAATTTGAAATTTCACTCATATATATGTTTAAGACTTAACTTACTTTTAATTAGAGTTGTCAATGTAGGCCAGGGGCAAGCGAAGAAAAACGCTCAACGCACGCACCTTGCCCACCAATAATTTTTAAAAAAATAAAATAAACAAAAAATTTAACAATTAGAGCAAAGCAAGCCATCCACCCGAACACAAATATAAACATACAAATGATGAAATATGTATAACCAACAACATCAATACATAATAATACACTTATATATGCAAAAATTGAGTCAACCACAAGAAAATTGGAAACAAATATATAATGGTTAATAACAAACTCTAACAAAGTAAGAGAATCTCGTACTTTTGCCATAAGGTGTGACTGAAAGCCGAATCTACGTCAAACGACGGCGCTGGCAAGGTTGTTTCGGTGTTATATATTGTTGGTTGTTTGTGAGGGTGAGGGAAATGGCAAGGTAGAAATGGATGGATGGTGGGAGGGGGAGAGGTGAGGCTATGGAATTGGCATTTAGGGTTTGTACTATTTACTATCTATTGCATCTGAGATTAAGGCTGGTGAATTAGAGAATTTACAATTTTTTTTCATATAAATAAAATTGCAGGCTAGCTTGCCTCTTAGTCAGGCTAGCACATGTGGCTTACATTTTGGCGGGTCTCAAAATTTCAAATCTACACTTACCTTATTACGTAGCAGGGTAGGCCAACCCAATAGGTTAGACTTGTTTTAATAGTATTTTGATCATTTAATTAAATAATTACTTGCATATTTGATGAGAATGCAGCTATTTAAAAAAAATTGCATCCCTTCATTTCTTTGAATATTATTTAATTTATAAAAAACTTGAAATCTTTATATGTAATCTTCATTTCAATTCTATGGATACCTTATTTGGGAAACTCTTAGGGGTTTCTGACAATTAGTTGTTAAGTCATAGCCAATTATGTTTATTGTTTGTTTGTGCATTAGGAGATGCACGGGGGAAGCACACCAACTCCTTTACGATCTTGATCCCCATTAAAGAATAATTTGTTATTAAAGAACAAACAAATGCG
>NXFB01000136.1:154893-167335 GCA_002525835.2 Ipomoea batatas | reverse complement strand
AAATTAAAGAAAGAAATCAAGATTGCCAAATATATAAGATTGTGTCAATTGTATAGCACGTTTTAAGTGCCTCTCACAACCAAATCTGAAACGATTCAGCTTCATTACTTGCAGATTTCTTAACGTTGGTGCTTCTTCTGCAAGTTTTGCAGTCTTGAAAAAGAAACAATAAAGATCAGAGCATATTTTAAACATGAAAGAACACTTACAAGTCAGAATGAAAAACATTATATTAAATCAATAACAATTAACTTAGATAATATTGTCCCAACATGTGTATTTCATTTGACCTTAGGTGGGAGCTGACCAACTTAAACTAAAAAAATCAAATGGACAGCCAATTCAAATCTAAAAAAGCCAATAAACAATTCTACAGAGTCAAACTTAGAACCTTGGAGCTACCACTTAGTTGCCTCTATCATGTGTGTATTCTCATCCTAGGTTGTCAATGGAACCAAGAAGGCCAAATAGACAACCGATTTAAACAAAGAAAGTCAATAAACAATTCTATTGAGAGTCAAACTTGAAAGCTTGTGGCTACCAAACTAACTGTCCTACCAACTTAATTAGTGTATTCCATATATATATGACCCTAGTGACAAAAGATTACAAGAAGATTAAACTGGCCTAGGTCGTCCATCGCCGAAAGGCCAAGGTTGTCCATGGTAGGCCAGTTTAAGTTGTGGATAAAGGACCATATGAGGAGGATAAATCGGCCCAAGTTGTCTATCATACACTGAAAAACCTAGATTGTAAGGGTAAACAGTCCTAAATTGTCCATCGGCCAAAAGGCCTAAGTTTGATAAAGAATCACAATGAGGATATACTGACCTAGATTATCCATAGAACCGTGGACAACCGATCCAAACCAAGAAGACTTATAATCTAACCATCCTACCAACTTACCAAGGTTGGCCCACCATTTGCACACCATTTGCACGAAGTAAAGTACGTAATTCAAGAGTAGATCGAAATTCTCACCTCTGACAAATCAGCTGATAAGCAAAGATACTTAATTGCAATAAGCCATCTGGGTATAGAAACATACGGAAAACAATTAGAATAGAGCTGAGAGAAGCTTCTAAGGTTTGGAGCACTTATATCAATCTTCTCAATCCCATCACTTAGGAATACTATAGACCACATTTCCTTTAACATTATTATGCTTGAAGGAAACATTTTCCAAAACTAATGAAGTGACGCCAGGAAATATACAACCACCATCCACTGGCAAATCAATAAGAAAACCTCGAAGTTTGAGGTGCTTAATTGTGTGGCATGAGACTATACAAAATGGCAGTTTATATTTCCGGTGTAAACCACACAAAGAAGACAGGTTAAGTTCCCCGACACTATTTGTTGATAGTAAAAGACACCACCTATTTATGTCAGATTGTTGCAATTAAACACCTAAACAGGAGATGTGGAGAGTAAATTTCTTGACGAGTCCAACACGGAGCAAGAGACTATTATCAAGTATGGTGATGACAGTTGTGGAGTCAAGTTTGCATTCTTGAACCCATTTGATGAAGTCCCAATCGAATGCTAGCCGACCATGGCGCAAGCAAACATCCTTCCAGTGAGTTGAGAGCAAAGCAGTTCTAGCAACATCTCGGATGGGCAAACACTCCAAAATTCTTTCCTTTAAATCTACCGGCAGTCCACTTATTAAATCCGATTCGGTTTCAATCCGCTCGATCACAACTAGCCATTGAATTGAAAAAAACAAGAAAAATTCACAGCCACTATTAGGTTTCAATCCGCTCACAACTATCCATTGAATTGGAAAAAACAAGAAAAATTCACCACCACTATTAGGTTTCAATCCGCTCACAACTAGCCATTGAATTGAAAAAAAAAAATTCATCGCCACTACTAGATCAGAAGATCAATACTCCTTATTGTTTGAGTTGGGAAGAAATTAAAGAGATTAGGGGAGGAAGAAGTATCCTTTCTACAGTGTATCGCCTAGTTGTTTGAGTTGGGAAGAGTTCTAGTGTCTACCGCATACCGCTTAGGATGTGCATTGTTTAATTTTTATTTTTTTTTAATAAAGAGATGAATACATTAACTTGGTTTATAACTTCTAAATTAATAATTAATATTTTTTTTCAATCAACATCTAAAGTTTTCCATCAAAGTCTGAGTGCGCGGTTGTATTTAGATACAAATAATTTATGTTTAGATTTCTTAATATCAGTGTTGCAAAAATCTTGCTGAGGCGTCGATTAGGTGCTAGGCGTCAACTGACGTATCACCATAATCGGTGGTCTAGACGACCGGCCGGTTAGGCAGCCGTCTAAGCTGCCTAAGTGCCGCCTAGGCCTCCTAGTCACCGATTAGGTCGTCTAGTCGTTCAATTAGCTATTGTTCTTTTTTTTTTTAATGTGTTATTTCACTCAAAATGTATCATTTTGAGCAAATTTTTTAGGTCAATATTTAACATTTTAGTATTAACTATTAAAGTATTAAATAGTTTATAATTATTAGTCTTACAAATTTTTAAAAAATAAACAAATTTTTAAAAATAAAAATAAAATAAAAATTACACGGGCTCCTAGGCTTCCTCCGGATGCCCGAAGAGCGCTTAGCGATTTTTTCAACCATGCGTAATATACTTATAATTTATTTAACTTATATTTAACAATAATATAATTTATATTATGTAATATTTGTAATATTAAATTATAATAATATTAAGTTATGAAGTTTATAAAATATATATAGTTTATTCTCAAAATATATATAGTTTATAAATTTATACAATTGATGTATTAAGTGAGCCTTTTATTCCTCAAAAGTGAGCCTTTTATTAACTTTATAATTATATTAATATTTATATAAGTTATAGGTTAATCATATTAATTAATTAATACCTATAATATATTTAATATAATTAAGTTATATATTACACCCCCCTGACACCCTTAGAAGCGCCCATAACCATTTCTCATGTCTTTCTTTTTTTTTGATAAATCATGAGGGGTTCCAGGTATTTCTCCTTCTGTTTAACAATTCGAATTCATCCTACTAATTCTCGTTCGCTTTGAGAGGCACAGGAACAAACTTAATGAGAAATTATCACTTGTGAAAATCGAACTCTAGGTAACACAATAATCATCCCCACAAATAGTGTGTAATATAAGTGACGGCACGACATATAGTAGTACGATATGCAATCCAACACATTTTTCTTAAAGATAGCATCACACAAGTCATGATATGACCTTTGTATTTTTGGATGAATTAAAAGGAGTCCCAATCATACGTACACAAGCCAAACATCCTTCCAGTGAGTTCAGAATAGATCCCGGCAAGAGTAATTCTACATGTAATCCTATTCTATACTCTCTATTTGGTGACAAGGACCTTGTAGTCCAGTGGCATCAAACCCTTCCCTTTATACGGGAGGTGGTGGGTTCGAGCCTCCTTCAATAGGTTGAGAAAGTAGTTATGAACAGATACTGCATTGTAATAGAGTTAGTAGTATTCAAAAAAAAATACTCTCTATTTGGCTTGCTTTGATTCATTTTATCCATTTCTTTTTCCAATCAAATTTGAACACTGTGGACCGCGGTCCACAATGAATTGTGGTCTATGCATCAAAACGACGTTGTTTTGATTAATGAAAACAAACAGCTGAAACGGCTCCGTTCCGCGCTGTTACATTGCAGTTTTCTTTAAACACAACTGCAGTTTTTTTTTATATAACTACAATTTCATTCGACATTATACACTCAAATATGTGAAATTGTTATTCCGTTTCCTTTCAACATAACTACAATATTATTTCGTTATAATTACAGTTTATTTGGACAATATATACTCAAATATGTGAAATTGTTATTCAGTTTCATTTTATATACACTGCAGTTTTCTTTCAATACAACTACAGTTTCATTTCGATATAACTATAATTTCATTTGATAATATAAAAACAAATGTGAGGCAGTATTTTTCGAACAACCATTTCTCTTATAAGTTATAACCAAAGTAAAATATGTTTTTACTCCATAATCACTCTCATCTGCTAACTTACCCAATAAAGATCCAAAAGAAGGATAAGTGGGTGAGAAGCCCAAGCCATCCAGGCCAGTTGGGACTTGGGGCTCCTGTAGTCAAAGTATACAAACTTATAATCAAATTAAAACATCATTGCATTGAAGTCATAAGAAAAACTTAGCTTGGCTAAGCACCCACATCATCTGAAGTAAAATATAAGTACAATTAACTAAAAGTTTAGTTTCAACTTCCACCACAGCCATTGATTATTTGATTACATTTCTATATATTGCATCCTAACCCATGGAGCTACCAACGCGTCGACAAACTAAATTTGTAAAGCTCAGGGTGACCAATCAGGGTATGTGGCAACCAGACCTCCTTGAAGACGAGTTGTGCTTTTGGAGATGCATGCGGGAAGCACAACAACTCCCTTGAGATATCACATTCCATCGTACTACCCTTCTGAATAAATACTTTCTCGAGTTGAGGGGATTTTGAGAGCAGTGTTTTCAAAAATAGCATTTCGAGTGTGGATCCACTATGACATTCAAACTTGATTGTGTTAAGCTTCTTCAAATCCTGAATATTAAAGCACCCATCTGGATCCTCCAAAACTCGTAGTCTTGAAGCTGCTTCTTTGTCATCCCTCCAACTTGACTGCAACTCAAGAAGAAATGAAAAACACACAACTCTGAGGAAATTTGAAAAAGAACAAAAACAAAACAGAAGATTCAAGCATGATTGCCAAAAATATATACTCAACCTTTTCTGCCATAATCCCCAGTTCACATAGGTTGGGACATTTTTTAATCAATTGCATAGCAACAGTGAGCTGCTTCCCACAACCAAAACTTAATTCATACAGCTTCATTACTTGCAGATTTAATGCAGTTGGGAATGTTGGTACATCTGCTGCAACAGGTTTACGCTTCAAAAACATAATAAACAACAAAAACTAAATCAGTGTGTATAAATAATGGATGTGTATATTACATACATATCCTTTTGCATTAAGATAATATGAAGTCCAGATTCTCACCGACAACAACAGGCCAGACAAACAAAGTGTCTTTATTGCTTTCAAATGAAACTTAAGCCATCTAGATTCAAACACATACACTACATCAATAGCAGAGAAGCTTTCAAGTTTTGGAGAACTGATCTCAAAAGTATTGATCCCTCCACAAGAACCACTGAGAGCCAGCTTCTCAAGATTAGGAATAATACATGACACAATTCCATTAGCACTACGCTTAAACTCCACATTCTTGAACCGCAATAAGGTGACACCAGGAAATATACAAGGAGCATTACGCGGGCAACCAATAAGGAAACCTTCAAGGTTCAGATGCCTAATTGTAGGACAGGAGAGTATCCAAATTGGCACATCATATTTTTGTCCCGAAACAACTAAAGCAATGCTAAGTTCCTCAACCCCATTTCTTGATAGAAAAAGACACCACCT
The DNA here is from genome assembly GCA_002525835.2 of Ipomoea batatas. Classification (NCBI taxonomy): domain Eukaryota; kingdom Viridiplantae; phylum Streptophyta; class Magnoliopsida; order Solanales; family Convolvulaceae; genus Ipomoea; species Ipomoea batatas. The sequence goes on along the minus strand of NXFB01000136.1, from coordinate 161,865 downwards.
GTCTAAATCACACTGATTCAGCATCAAATCTGACTGGGAATTGGATAGGGTAAATTTCTTAACCGGTGCAGCACGGTGTATGATAACGCGATCTAATATGTTCACCATGCGTTTGTAGCCTCCGTATTTCTGGGCACATTTGAAGAAGAAGGCATTATCAAACACAAGCCGCCCATGCCGCAACCAAACATCCCTCCACTCAGTGGATAGCAGAGCAATCCTAGCAGCGTCTCGAGTGGGCAAACACTCTAAAATTTTATCCTTAAGATCTCCTGGCAGCTGACTTATAATATCCCTTCTTTCATTCGATTCTGATTTTCTTCGACGAGAACTAGCCATTGGATACGAAACAAAAATATATTTGAACTTACGAAATTCCTAAAGCTTCTATGTTTTTGCAGAAATAAGCACCGGAGAATCGGAGACAAAAAAGTTTTCTAATTCTTCATAGGAGTTTCAGTGAGAGAAAGGAAAGGCGGAAGAATACATACATACACGCAGACAAACCTGTAATCGAAACCGCGAAGAGGAGAACGGACCTTTCTAGTTCTATGCTCCGACCCGAGTGAAATCAGTACACTGCTAAGGACTCCGCAGAGAATAACATTGAATCGGCGGGTGAAGATTCTGTAGCTCCATGTATCACAGAGAAGAATCGTACGGCGGCGCGTATGAGAAAGGCGCGCGTTTTCCCTCCATTATTCGTCGCTTTCTTCGATCAGTCCCCTCCCCAAGCCCTAGAGATTGACTAAAATACGACGCCCTAAACGGCTAAACCCTAGTACTAATGACAAATGGCTAGCTGCTCAAATTTCACATTGGTACAAGGCTAGTTGTTACTTGGTTGATAGCCCAAATCATGTGTGGAATTAATGCAGGAATAAAGTTCTTAATTTCCTTTGATGCTATCTTATGTAAAAGTCAATGACCAGGGCCGGTCCTGAGCACGGGCGGGATGGGCGACCGCCCAGGGCCCCAAGCTAGAAGGGGCCCATCCATATATATATATATATATATATATATATATATATATATATTATAGTGTTATAATTAGTGTTAGTGTTATATTAGAAAACAAAAAATTAAGAATAGATGAGACTGCAAGAAGTTGGAATCGGCGCTTAATTAAACAAATTTAGAAATAGAATCGACATAGGGACACCTAATTATTTATTAGAATTGACACCCTAACCGGCTAACACATTTGTCTTGTTTAATAAATTTTTTTCCCAATTCAATTCATCCTCGCATCTTCGTCGACGATCAACGATTGTTTTTTTGTTTGTCAGTTTGGGCCCCATTGTCCGTTGCAACTTATAAGTTTTATTCTATTTGTAACTTGTTCTATGCTTATTGAAAACCTAGTTGAGATCTTCAATGTCATAAGAAAGATTGAATGGTTTGACGATTTTGTGTATTGAGAAGGATATGCTAGACAATGTTAATCTTGATGCAATTATCGATAATTTTGCACCGAGTAAAACACGTAGAAATTTTTTGTCATGATTACTTTGTATTTGAAAAATGTTGAAAATTTTCTAATCATGTTTCAGGTTATTTGATATTATTATTTTTTTTAGTATTATTAAATTTAAATTTTAGTTTTTCATATAGGGCCCATTTTTTTTTTAATTTCGCCCAGGGCCTCCAAAATGTTTGGACCGGCCCTGTCAATGACAAACACTCTCAAGCGTAGGTTTGTTTTTAACCATGGTTAAATGTACGTAGCAGTCTCAAGAGTTAGTAGTCTTAAGAGATTAAAAATTTTGATTTGTGGTAAAAATGTATCATTTTTAAATACGACTAAAATGTTGTGTACAAAGAAGTTTTCAATATTGTGTAATACAATTGCAACGTTTATCGTTTCAAATTTATTAACTATTCATATATTCCATTTATCTCTTTTTTTTTACTGTATATTCTATATATTATATATATATAGCCGTGCATCTCACGTGTGCAAATACTAGTTGATAGATAGTTTTTATGCAGTGTTTGATAAATGGTTGATCAACCAATTTTTAATATCAAGATTTATGACATAAATAGTGGTGTTTGGTAAATATGTTGATAGGATAATTGGGCAAGGTGCACCAGATCCTACAGAAACCGACCTGAAGAGATAAGGGGTAACGTAGCAATTGCATACACACTTAAGAGGAGATCGCAATATTTACTTTAGCACCGTTACATTAAGCAAAGAGACATTGTACACGTCTCCCCTATACTATTAATGGAGCGTTACATTAAGCAAAGAGACGTTGTACACGTCTCCCCTGCACTATTAATGGAGCGCTACATTAAGCAAAGAGACGGTGTACACGTCTCCCCTGTACTATTAATGGAGCCTTAATTACATTAAGCAAAGAGACGGTGTACATGTCTCCCCTGTACTATTAATGGAGAGTTGCCATTTGCCCCTAAAAAATGGCACATCTATGAACCATTGATCTTAAATTGTGTAGAAAAATCTAACATTTGAAGAAAAAAAATTCATTTCAATTACCCTCAATTTTTAACCAAATTACAACATTGTCATTACTCTCTCTATTCAGACACTAAGGGGGTGTATTCGATCAAAACTTTTACTTTTAAAGTGATGGATTTTAATTGTAAAAAGACTAAAAATGACACTTTTTAATATTTTATTAAAATTATTTAATATTTTAATATTTAAACAAACTTATTTAAATTTAAAACTATTTAAAATTTTAAAAGGTGTCATTTTTAGTCTTTTACATTTATCAGCTTATCAAAAAATTAATTTTTACCAAAAGCTTTTAAGCTTAACAGCTCTCCAAATTTCAGCTTCGAGCTTATAACTTTTCAGCTTTCAATTACCTTTCAGTTAGGTTTGTCAAATATAGCCTAAACCCATACCCCAAATCGTATCAAAAAATCCAAACAATGTCTTCGGCTTTCAGTGATGATGAAACTGCTCCTTTCTTCGGCTTCCCATTTTGCATATTATTATGTTAACTTAGTTTTATGCATTCCAAATTTTTAATCTGAATATTACTGAGACAACATTCAAAATACATGACATTCTGAATTTCTGAGATCTCATTCAATGATATAAACAAGGTAGAATTATCTAATGTTCCATCTCCCTTATATTGGAATTTGGAAGAGATTATATACTTTAATGCATCCATATTGTTTTGTAGAAATTATGTGTAATGTAAGAGTAGCTCTATTACTTAGCTGATGTAAGATTATTATTTTTCTTTTCTTAGTTGCATGGATTTGAGATGAAAATCTAATAATGACAGTGTTAGGGGTATAAATAGTTGTGTGTCTATGAGAGTATTGTGTAGTTAGATGTGAATTTTACATTCTAGAGAATAGTGTTTGGTATTATCAACAAGATTAATAGAGAACTCTATAATCTATATGTGTCTATCATTCCTTGTAATCTAAATACATCAATTTAGTTTTATGGCTTTGTTGATTATCAGTTGTCGGAGATATATGTTATATTATAAGCGATAGTGTTTCCCTTTTTGGTCTTAAAGTTTCCAGAAGAGTGGAAAGCTTGAACAGTTATCCGATCAACCTATACTAGCTATTAGAGAGGTTATTGTAAATATCTAGAATCGCCAATATTCGAGAACTAGAATATGATGTAAGTATACATTATATTGATAATTGTTGAATTTCTTTCTAATAAAGAAATGGTTATTGAAGATTTTTTGTTTAAAATTGATGTAGATGGATTGATTTGGACTCATGTTTGTTTATTGAAACACTCTCTGTACATATTAAAACATGTTCTTAGAGCTTGGTTTAATCGTTTGCGTGGTTTCTTTTTATCTGTTGGTTTAATTTTAAAGCTTCTAAGATAGATGTCTCACTGTTTCATTATTCACTGGATTATGATTTTATGTTCATATTGATTTATGTTGATGAGATTCTTGTGATGGGTGGTGATCAGACTCTAGTGAATACACTATTATCCAAATTGTCTGCTGCTTTTAAAATCAGAGATCTTGAGAAGCTTGGGTTCTTTCTTGGTATTGAAACAATTAAATGTGGTAATGGTATGTTACTTTCTCAACAACGTTAGATGACAGATATTTTTAAAACGTGTTGGTATGACAGACTGCAAACCTTTATCGACTCTTATTTCTCTCTCGAAATCTATCCATATTGAGATGATCCTACTAAGTACAGGAGTTTTGTTGGAGCATTGCAGTATCTTACTGTCACACGCCTTGATCTGTCCTTTGCTGTCAATCAGCTTTGCCAACACATGCATGATCCAACTGTTTCACATTGGGAGCAACTGAAAGTGTACTGAGGTATGTTAAGGGGACAATCACTTATGGGCTTCGTATTAGAAGATCTAGAAACTAGTGGGTTTGCTGTGTTTCTTGGATCAAAGAAGCAAAGAACTATTGCAAGATCTTCTACATAAGTTGAGTACAAAGCTCTAGCAGATGTATGTGCTGAAGTAATATGGATTTTATTATCTCTTTTGCGCGAACTTCATATTGCCAATATATATGTTCCGAAGTTATGGTGTGACAACATTGATGCTACATAAATGTGTGCAAATTCAATATTTCATGTCTAAAATGATACCCCCATATGTGGTAAAAGAGGAGGAGAAGAAGAAGAAGAAGAAGAAGAAGAAGAAGAAGAAGAAGAAGAAGAAGAAGAAGAAGAAGAAGAAGAAGAAATGTTTGTCTAAAATGATACCCCCATATATGGTAAAAGATCAAATTATTTTAGAAATTAACGTTAGTTTAATGAAAATTATAATAGAGAAATAAATGTGATAAAGTTGTAGGATGTGACAATGTTATAAAATAATTATCTCTTATTATGTTACTACTAGTTTTTTTTTATGTGCGATGCACAAAAAATAGGTGCCCAATATTAATATTTTATATTAAAATTTTAAATTTATTTAGATTTTAGATATTTAAATTATTGTAAATAATAATAATAATAATAATAATAATGTAAAATATTTTTATAAATTTTATATTTATATTTTACGAAATAACTAACATATAACTCCAATATATAATGTGTATATATTATTATTATTATTGAAGAAAATAAGAAAATATATGGTAAATGCATGTGCATGGAAAAGATAACGGAAGTTATAACGGTAAGAGTATATTTGTCTAAAATATTGTAAAGTACAACTTTTATAGCATAATGTATTAAAAAAAAAACTTAACGGAAAAAAATGGACATAAATGAAAGGTATAACATTCATTCACAGTTATTATATTTTTAGATTTAAATTTTAGATATATGTCCATTAAATAATATGAAATGCCTATCCCATCCTTATTTTTTTAGGGATTCATAGGACGTCACAAATGAGGAGAATTTTCACTTTGTGGATCCGATTTGGGTGTATTCAATCAAAAATCAAAATTTTAATAACTTTTAACGATTTTAAAAGTTTGGTGGTATTCGATCTAGATTTTTAAATACTTTTTAAAAATTAATTAGTATTCGATTCAAACTTTTAAAAAGTTTTTTTTTTTAAATCTACTTTTAAAGTCCAATTCAAACTTTTAAAAAAGTTTTTAAAATCTACTGCTATTCAAAAACTTATTTACTTTTATAGATCCTATCATAATAGATTTCTATAGATTTTTTTTTTCAAATATAAATAGTCCAACCTTTCAATCCCAAACTATTCAACTTTCTCTACAAACTTTTTTTTTCTTAACCATTCAATCTTTTCATCCATTTTACGGTATGTTTCAAAACTTACTTAAATACTCATATACTTTTGATAATTTTTAGTTAGAATTGATATACATGCTAGTATGATCACTTGTACTAGCCTAACAATTTGATCCTAACAATTTGATTTAGAGGGCTTTTGAGTTTTGATAGCTAGATATTGAAGAGGTTGAAAAATAATTGTAACTCAAGAAAATTTGAGTCAATTAAAAATCTAATTCCCTGATATTAAGGAAGTAAATATAGCTTAGGAGATATGAATTAATTTTTCCAACTGGGGAAAAGAGCGGTGAAGCTCAGGGTTTAGCAAACTGCAAAAACCTTTCCCAACGCAAACTCTTATCTGTTTCGGCGTTTCGATTAGCAAATTGCTTTCTCTCAAATCCAATCTATTGTGCGCCAGCGTGTTTGTATGTATTAATGTATACATTCTTCCGGCTTTCTTTTATTTTCTTGCTGAAACTTGCTTCATACTGTGATTTACACAACTCGATCTTTCTAACTTTTAAGGATACATGTTATGTATGAATTTATAAAGCGATTGAAATTGAATAAATTGATGTTGAAACATTGTTTACTGTTTTAATTTATTTGTTCTTTAATTTGCATATACTAAAGTTAATTGAATTGGATCATGGAGAGAAAACGTCAACGCAGAGATAGAATCAGTGAACTTCCTGCAGATATAGTTGACAAGATTTTGGGGTTCTTGCCGATTGAACAAGCTGCTAGAATGGCTGTTTTATCGACCTTTTGGAGAGATATGTGGTTCAGCCTTACAGAACTCAACTTTAACTCTAGGTTTCTTTTCCACATTATCAGAAAATATTCCCCTGGTTTAAAGACCCAAACCACAAAAGAGCAAAAGAAAAGCAGTGATATTTGGATGTCTGCGGCTTTGTATGTAATCAGCAAAGTTCTCAATCAGCACAATGGTCTTATTCGCAAATTTGTCATTGGTTTTCAGGAATCCTGGTACTATAGGAAAACGCTTAGGTCCAAGTCGTTTTACTTGGACCAGTGGTTCCTTTTTGTCACACGGAAAGGTGTTGAAGAAATCGATCTTACTCTTATGGATGAAGATAAATACATGCTGCCAAATTGCATATTTTCTTGCCCAACACTAAGGAGATTGCATCTTAATGGAGTCTCTGTTGAATCAATAAATGCCTACTGCGCATTACCAAATGTCATTTCACTTTGTTTTGAGAATTTTGACTTTGATGGTGTTGATCTTCCGGTTCCAGTTGATTTTCC
>NXFB01000136.1:128038-146723 GCA_002525835.2 Ipomoea batatas | reverse complement strand
TTTACCAGGTTGTTATTTTTTAAAACTTGGAGGACCATTGAAGGTCATTTAAAAGTCGAGGGACCACAGCTAGTAAATCGCTAATACTCATTGGAGGTATTAACTCTAATTTTATTTATACAAAAAAAGAAAAGGAGAACAAAAGTTTTAAAAAAATTTAAGAGAAAAGTTTGAGGTTATATAATATATTTGAATATGATTGGAGTTCATATTGCTAATCTCTTTCTTCTTCCCAATTTCCTTTTCTTGCAGGTTGAAGAATCGAATGGTTTAAACTTTTGATCTGATTTGGAACAACCCCAAACAAATTAAACATACTTCCTCATCATTACTCCCAATTTAATTTAATGGCTACTAGTCGTCGATTGGAAACCACACAATACGAAAGAACGGATTTGATAAGTGAACTGTCAATAGAGCTAAAACACAGAATTTTGGAGTGTTTGTCCACCCGATATGTTTCCAGAATGGCCATGCTCTCAACCATCTGGAAGAATGTTTGGTTGCAACATGGGCGGCTTGTGTTTGATCAGGACTTCTTTGAAAGCATCCGAAAATATGTAGTTGCAAACTCCACAAGTGCTGTGAACATAATCAATAATATTCTCTTGCTCCGTCGTGGGCCAGCCAAGAAATTTACTTTAAACATTTTCTTAAAGCCTAAGCTGCAACACTGATATAGAGCGGTGGTGTCATTTTCTATCAAGAAATGGTATTGAAGAACTCACCTTGCATTTGTTTGTTGTTCGAAGTACGCTTAAGCTGCCAGTTTGTATATTTTCGTGCCCCACAATTAAACGGCTGAGACTCGATTGTCTAGTTGTAGATTTCCCAGCAAATGCTCGATGTATATTCCCTGCTAGAGTAACTTCATTAGTTTTCGATAGCGTTGAGCTTAAGTGGAGTGTTAATGGAGTTTCCTCTACTATTCCTAATCTTGATCTTGAGAAGCTGGCTTTCCTTGGAAGTTGTGATGGGATGGATAAATTTGAGATCATTGCTCCCAAACTTGAAAGCTTGTCTGATCTCACATTAGTGCTTATTTTGGGTTAGAGCCGAGATGGTTTGCACTTCAATTGAAGAGAATTAAGAGTCTTTGCTTGTCTGGCAATTTCTTGAGGGTAAGAATAGAATCTATCTTGCTTTACTTGTATTGGTAAAAATTAAATGGATGGAAGGATTTAATGTTAAAGTTTTTGTCTAGATGGGCTAATTAATTTGAATTGTTTTCTCTGATCTATTGTTACTCTTTTTCCAGCGTGGAGATGTTGCAGCAACTGTGCTTAATTCTTCGACTGCAATAAATCTGCAAGTGATAGAGCTGCATAATTTGAGATTTAGTTGTGAGAAGCAGATTGCCACGGCTATGGCATTACTTCAAAAATCTCCCAACCTATGTGAATTGGGTATTAGGGCAAGAACGGTACGTTGAGTTTATTAATTTTTAGCAATCATGATTCTTTATTATTTCTTTGTTTCTTTCGAGTTCTCTCATGGTGTCTTTCGTTTCTTGTTGAGTTGTAGCCATCATGGAGTGACTATGAAGAAGATGCTTTGAAGCATTTGGAGGATCCAGACCATTACTTTATTAATCAAGATATGAAGATGCTTAGTACAGTGAAGATTGAAGGGTTTAATGGATCTAGGTTTGAAGTTCTTTTTGTAAAGTCGGTCTTCACCAAATGCCCTGCATTGGAGAGAGTTGTTATTCACCCTGCATGGATCGGGAGTATAACATATGCTTTAATGGGGATGAATAATATCCTAAGGGAATTGACGTGCTTCCATCGTGCATCTCCTAATGCACAACTTGTCATCCTGGAGCACAAGTCTACCAATAACCTTGTTCGTTATAATGCCGTAGATGACATCTAATTTGCTGCATAATGACATGCGAATCGAGTTACTCATCATGTTTTAATTAGGGATTGGTCGTTATGTTCATGCGGAGTGGCGCGCTCCAAAACCGCTTGTCTTGTATTCTCTGTGTTTTGAACTTAGACCTTCCTAGTTAATAAAGTGTTTGTGTAATTTCAAAAAAGAAGAGGTTATGGGCTTCCTTTCTTAACCTATTGACATTAATTATGAGAATTCTTAGCTTATCTCCTAAAGATTTCAAGTACTTATAAATTAAATAATGAGTTTTTTGCAATTTTCTATCAATTTCTCGTTGGAAAAAAATTCCTTTTCAAGCAGAGTTAAAATGGACATTTACATTGTGCATGGAGAACGCCGAATAGACATTTACATTGTGTAAATCTCCAATCATCCAAATCCCACATTTTCTGTCTACAACAACGAACTTGCGAACCTGTGAACTTGTGAGCGAACCTACAAACCGTGTGAGCGAGCAACGAGCAAAATAATGTTTAATTTAAAAACATAATTTAAAGAGGTTCTTTGCTTATGTAGTTTGGGAATTTGCGGAGACTAATAATAAAAGTAATAATGTTTAATTTAAAAACATAATTTAAAAATATAATTAAAAAGTATATTTAACTTAATATCCACGTAGGCGCCATGTGGCATGGTAACCTGTTGAAATAAGAAATATAATATAAGAAATAAGTTTGATTTTATTTAGATTTTAATTAAATTTTACCATAATTATATTTAGTAATTTAACATATATTAGAATACTTACTTTAATAATATTAATCATACCATAATTATTACAGATATATATATATATATATATATATATATATATATATAATACACATATATACTTTTATTTAAAAACAATTAATATAATTAATTAAGATTTTAACATTAAGTATTAAGTATTAATATTATGTGTGTATTAGCCTAATACGGTAGTACAAGTGGCAAGTGAGCTCTCTTTGTATGGAAGAATTTTTGGAGAACCGAGTTACCATATCTTTTTTATATTCTTCAATAGTAACTAAAATTGATTTCATTTAGATTNTAATTAGTAAGGTTGTGTTACTTATTTTCTAAAATATAAATATCAAACTTATAAAAATGATTACATTATTATTATTATTATTATGATACAACAATATTATTATATAAAATCTAAATAAAAAAAACGTATTATAGTGAACTAATGCTATTACCCATAATTTATATCTGTATTTCTATCCTTATTGAGTTGTACGTTGCGCTACAAATATTGTGTTATTATTTTTATCAGACAAAATTATTTTACAGTTTAACTTCAATTAATACATATTAAATGTTACTATAATTATATTGAATCAATTACCATATCTAAAATTCTTACTTTAACAATTATTAATCATATCATAATTATTATCCAAATTATCAAATATCAACTATAATTCTGTGTGGGATTTTATCCCTCCGGGATGTATTTCGAATTTGATTCCCAGTTAATGCATTTGTTTGTCGTTGGTTTTCAAAAAAAAAAAAAAAAAACTATACTTTTAATATAATTTGAATTTTACACCTATGAAATATTTTTAAAAAATCTATATACTATTATTTAAAAAAATGTTTCAATATTAATATAATTATGATTTTAATAGTAAATATTAATATTGGACATCTATTTTTGGACTAAAAAACTATTACTCCGTATTACTATATATAATTATACAGTAATATGGAATGCCTATCCCATCCTTGTATGATTGTTTTAGGGATTTATAGGATGCCGTGAATTGGGAGATTTATAGGGTTTAGCAAACGGCAAACTTCTCCCAACTCAAACACTTCTCCGTTTCGACGTTCCGATTACTGCTTTCTCTCAAATCGAATCTACAGTGCGCCGCCGTGTATGTACGTATTAATGTATACATTCTTCTGGCTTTCTTGTATTGTGTATGTAGGGCTTGCAATTTATAATTACTAATTTACTATTGTCGATTTAACCCACTTTAAGGTTTTGATTCAATTTTAATTTATTATTTATTCTTTAATTTGCATATGTCAAAGTTATCTGGATTATGGCGAGAAAACGACAACAGAGACAGCAGCAGAGAGATAGAATCAGTGAACTTCCCGTAGATATAGTTGACAAGATTTTAGGGTTTTTACCGATTCATGAAGCTGCTAGAATGGCTGTTTTGTCTACCTTTTGGAGAGATACGTGGTTCAGTCTTACAAAGCTCATGTTTGACTCTAGGTTTTTGTCCCACATTATGAGAAAATATAGGACGACCCAGGAAGACAGTGATATTTGGATGTCTGCAGCTTTGTATGTAATCAACAAAGTCCTCAACCAGCACAATGGACTTATTCGCACATTTGTCGTTAATTTTCAGGGTAACACTAGGAAATCACTTAGGTCTCGGTCTTTCGACATTGATCAGTGGTTTCTTTTTGTCACACGAAAAGGTGTTGAAGATATCTTCCTTAGTTTTATGGTTGGAGATGATTACAGGTTTCCGAGTTACATATTTTCTTGCCCAACACTGAGGGTATTGTATCTTGATACAGTCTCTATTAAATTATGTGCCTACTGCACATTACCAAATGTCACTTCACTTGTTTTTAAAAATATTGATTTTCATGGTGTTGATCTTCCGGATCCAGTTGATTTTCCTTTGCTTCAGAATCTCTCATTCATCAGATGTTATAACCTGCCCAATTTGAAGATTACTGCTAAAATACTCGATATTTTAGTACTCAATGATAGCCATTTTTACTATGTCCCTATTTACTCGAACTTGAGATCTCTTCGTGTTCTTGAGCTGGATTGTTATTCTCTTGTGGTATCTTAGTCTGAACTCTTTTTTGTTTGGATTATTGTTTATTTAAAGTATTTGTTAGGAACTGATCTAACTTGATTTCTATTTGGTTTCAAAGGATTTTGATAAAGGATGTACTAGAAGGGAACTACAACCACAACCATTTGTACTAAATGTGGAATACTTGATACTATCAGAATACATTTATGTCTCCGGTGACATTTCTTCTGAGTTCATTCATTTGCTCCGAACATGCCCAAAGTTATCCACACTTGATATAAATTTATCGGTAATTTTCCTATATTTATTTTTCTGTTGATTCTAGTTGTTTAATTTCCATTATCATTATTTTGCATTCCTTAATGCAATTCTGTTGTGTAAATGTTTAAACCTTTTTTTTTTCTTTTATGAAGTTTACCCATGGTTTTCCAAAACTTCGCGATGAATTTCATACCGTGGCTCAAAGGCTTAAAGTGCTTCAGAAGTTGAACCTGACAGAATTTGTACCGTGCAAGCCTTATGTTGCTTTCATCAATAGACTACTTGCTTGCTTTCCCGTACTTGAGGAGGTTGTCATTAGTATTACTCGTTCAAAAAGGCTCTTCGACGTTGAGGGTAACAAAGAGGTTTTGGATTATTACAAGGATGAGGTTTTGCAGTTTGCTTGTTGTGCCTCCACAAAAGTGAAAATATCTTTTATCGACTAAGAATCTTATTGGACTTCTGTTGAATTGAGTTTGTGCATTGACCTTCTATATAAGTTAAGTGATGTATAATTGTTAGTTTGAGTATCCTTGCACAGTATAATTATGATGTTATTCTCACATAGCACAATAAGATTTACTTCTGATTAAATTTTTGTTATGGTCATGATATTTAATTGCAATGCTTGAAATGACAAGTTGAGTTGTAACATTTGGGATACGCAGGAAACGATTTTCACTAGTGAGTTGTTGTATTGATACATGTTGATTTTGTCTCATATAAAGATCCCATTGCATAGGGATAGATGCATATAAATATGTTGGTTGTATCTTTAGGTGTTATTGTTGGATATTATTCTTGAAAATCACAAAGAAAATGGAAAATTACAATAATATTCCACGAAGGAAATTAATCCAGAAAATTAAACCTACGAGAGGTAGAATATACCTGGAACACGAAGGTGATGAAAATATTAGGGACGATCTCGGGTTGGTTGGAAGCACGAGTCGTATTGCCACTCTCCTTAAAACCTTATTTACTGCCTTTATTTATCGCCTCTCGGGGTGCTGGAACGTTGCGGTCTACGATCCTTGCGTTTGAGCACACAAACTTGGGATCCGCAAACTGGAACGTGGGATGAATTTCAGGTGGCTAGAACGAAGGAAGAGCAATGTTTATGAGAGAAAACAAGTGAATTTCGTGGTGTGAATTGCTTGCAAGTTGTGTTCTAAATCAGCTGCTCAACCTGGGATTAAATAGTAGAGGAAAGGGATAGTAGCATTAAATTATGGCATTTAATTTCGAATATAACCTCCACCCACTAGTAACCTATTTACACCCACTCACTAATCCATTAAGAAGGCATAACTCTGAAAATAATGATTGGAATTAATCAAATTAATTCCGTGATACCAAGAGTCATTTTTTTAACGGATACAGTAGGTGAAACGTCGCTCGAGAGGTCACCCGAGTCATTAGACCAGGTCGCGAGACATCAACGCACGCGAGCTAGGTCAACTCTTTCAGCCGCGAGACATCGAACCACCTCTCGCAAGAGGCCAGGCCAAGGCCAGCCAATTTTTCGAACGACATTCGTGCCCGCAGGTGCCGCGTACATGAGTCAAGCCTTTCCGGCATAAATAAATTTTGAACAGGCGATTCAAACCGAAACTAGAATTAAAATAAATGCGAACCGGAATCGAATAGATTTGTAAACACTATTTGTAAATGATAAATCTGTTTGGTTCTGGTTTGCATTTATTTTGAGTTCAGTTTCGGTTTGTACCGACGGTTCAAAATTTATTTATTTCTTTATTTTTGTAAAATCTATTTTATATTTAAAATAGTACAAATTCAAAAATTATTTTATTTTTGTCCAGTTCTGAATCATAACAAGAACCGTCCCTACTATTTCAGTTCGGTTGCTATAGTGTCTGGTTCGGTTCAAATTGAACCGTGGTCATCCCTACATATAAGTAATAATTTGTTAGAGAAGTAATGAAAAATAAATGAACTAATTATTTTAAACGTAAAAATGTCCATTTATCATCAAAAGGAGGAAAATCATCACTTTTAAAATGATTGAAGGAGCCAAAGACCTTGTGGTCAAGTGGCATCCGGTGTCCCGATTAACACTCCCACATGAATGATGGGAGTGGGTTCGAGCCTCTAGATGGGAACAAATGTTATAAGCCTATAATTCAGAGGGAAAAAGAAGTGTCATTTTCCTTATTTAAAAACTTTGGATCAATTTAATTAGTTCGAGTGCTTAATTAGAATTATTTGAGTTTGATAGTTTAATTATATTTTGATGTTTAATGTTTAAATTATTATTATTATATTAAAATAATTTTAGAAAAAAAATTGTAGATTTGTGTTAAGAAGGTGTAACCTTGCTACCCAGGCCATTAATCAACTCAACTCGATTGTGTTTTTCAAAAAAAAAAAAAAAAAAACTCAACTCGATTGTGGTTGCTACATTGATTGATAGTATACAATTTTTTTTAGTACATATATATTAACTTGTGTGAAATGATACCCCTTAGTACATATATATTAACTTGTGTGAAATGATACCCACATCACATTAATTGATAGAATTGAACCCCGTGCCTCTCACGTGCAAATTGAGTGCTCTACCATTTGAGCTACATTCTCTATTGATATTTTAGTAATAAAAATGCAATTTTAAAAAAAAAAAATCTCACATGCAAAGCAAGCGCTTTACCATTTGAGCTACATCCCCTATTGATAGTTTAGTAGTCAAAATGCAATTTTTTTAAAAAAATCTCACTATGCAAAGCGAGCGCTCTACCATTTGAGCTACATCCCCTATTAATATTTGAGTAGTCAAAATGCGATTTTTTTTTTTTAAAAAAAAAAAAAAATCAAAGCCACTCTATCAAAGCCAAGTTTCGATCTTGGGACCTGTGGGTTATGGGCCCACCACGCTTCCGCTGCACCACTCTGATTTTGCGTTTTATTTATTTTTTATTTTTTTTGTAACTATTATAAATGTATTTAACTCTCTCAAGAAATATTTTTCAGTTGCTTCTCTTGTTTGGCTATGAATGTAAACACAATTACTACACTAATCCTTTAATTATTACGGAATAAATATTTATTACCTGAGATAGTGTTGATAACTTCATTAAAGAGCCCCATAAAAAATTAATAAATAATTTCATTTGGCAAGTAATTGTTGAATTCTATATTTCCACTACTAATGTTAAGAAAATGCTTTGTTAAAGTATAATGCACATCATAATGTGTCTATCTTGAGTTTTGCTTGTACAACAATTTAAGATCAATTATTATTTTTATGTAATTAAATCATAATAAAATTATTTTAAGATAACATTGAATAAGATTAAATGTTAAATTATGACAATAATATACATATTAATCCTTACAATAGTGTACTTTAAGGAGAAGCTTGAGTTACATTAATTTTTTTTTCTTTTTTCTTTACTTGCATTTGCATGTGATGAAATTAATGCACTTGAATTTTAGTCATTTATGCTGCAATTATCTCAAAAGTATTGTTGCATTCTATATCAATATTTTATTATTTTAAATATTTGTGCAAGACATCATAAAATGATAGTTTCACTATGTGTATCAACATAGTTGAAAACTCTTGATCACATGCACAAACTAGGTGTGGAAACAATCTAGCTACAATACATGATTGTAACGTCTCAATCTACACATTTTTCACAACTCTCAAAAGGGTTTTAAAAGTTTACTAGATGCAAATATTGTAAGGTTCCTGTAGCCCATATTTCTATATTTTGTAGTTTATTTAGGCTCTTTTCTTTTCCACGTATAAACAAAAAGTTACAAACTCTTTTTTTTTAAAAACTTAAAATATAAGTTCAGAATGTGTGTAATAAGCACATTGTTCTAGATCTCTCTCAAACTATAAGACAACAAAACACCATCTTGGTGTGAAAATTTAGTGCTAGTCAACAAATAACCACAATGATTATAATGCATACAAAACATGGGTCTTTTGATTTATTTTTATAATTATTACTACATATTAAATAATTTTTCCTTTTTTCCCATATTTATATTAGTAATAATATAATTACATAAATCATATTATATATCAGTTTTTTAGAAATAATTGCAGATAAACGAGTCATATATTACTCAATTAATTGAGTGCTACTCTTGCACTAAACTTATAATCAAATAAATGTACACTTTCAAATATTAGAATTGTTTATAATTTCATCTTTAATTTTATTATTTAAATATATATAAAAAAAAATTTACTCCTGCATCGCACAAATAATTGGGCAATTATTTGCTCGAATTCAAGCAATAATAATATCAGAAAACATAATCGATTCAACACATTTCATTAATTGCACTATATAATATTTGTTGTTATAATAATTTATATAATTGATCCAAATACTCTTAAAATATTATAAAAATCTATTTCGTGCAACACACATATAAAAATACTAGTTATAGTTAAGAGCATTATACTATAATTTTTTAAAAAATACATATTAATAAATATTATGTGCTCATACAAAACATTAGGAAATACATTCAATTATGATCTAAATCTATTTATCTAAAATTTAAAATTTACCACTTTTAATTTCTAAATATAATTCCCTTAATTATTATTATTTTATTATAATTATAATACATATAAAATACAATTAGGAATAATCAATTTAATTATGTAAATGTCGTTTATAAGTGTGTATAAATATGTACATCATTAAACATTATATTAATCATACAAAATTTTAATTTTGATTTTGTATGTTATGAATATACATACTTGCCAAATATATGAAAAATCTAACTATATTATTATATTGTATATTTTAATATCTTTTTATTTTTAAAATTTTTTATTTAAATTCATGATAATATAATTTATTCCAATGTACGGGGTAAAATACCATTATTTTTCTAAAATGATATCCATAAATTGTTAAACTTCAATTAGTATATATTAAATATTATCATAATTATATTTAATCATTTACAATCTATTTCAACCCAAATAATAAAAACTCCCACCATTGAAGTTCAATTATGTGATCACTCATTTTGATTTAATTGCATGATTTTAGTTTGTTCAAAGAATTAACTGCAATTGTTTTAAGTTCGATGATCTAATTGCATATTTGCGTGTAGTTTAGTGGTATATTTCAACATGGAAAAATTGTAATATATGCCCTTACAAATATGTCAATTATTAATATTGCTCTTAAATTATTGGTGGTGTAAATATTGTCCATCAATTTTCAAACGTGACATATATTGTTCCTCCTCTAATAGGAAGAATGAGAAACATTATTATCACGAAAGGAGAACATACGAAGACATAAAAATAGAGGGAAAAAAAAAACTTAGTCTTCAAACAAGAAAAAATGACGAATAACTACGTTTACACAACTAATAATTAATTCAGGAGAGGAGCAATGTATGTTACATCTTGAAAATTGACAAGCAACACTTCCATTATTAGTAATTCAGAAATAATATTGATAATTGATATATTCGTGAGGCACATTCATTAACATCTTTCTTTTCCACATTATTCGAATATATGAGATGCATATCCGCTATCCCATCATTATTTTTACAGGGATTTATACGACGTCGTATATAAGGAGAATTTTCACTTTCTGGACCCGATTGCAGTAGTCGGACTAGGAACATAGCAGTGAAGGGTTTAGCTGCAAACCTCTCCCAAACTCAAACACTTCTCCGTTTCGGCGTTTCGATTACTGCTTTCTCTCAAATCCAATCTACTGTGCGCCAGCGTGTTTGTATTATGTATACATTCTTCCGGCTTTCCTTTCTCTCGCTGAAACTAGCTTCATACTGTGATTTACACAACTCGATCTTTCAACTTTGAAGGGTAAATGTTATATAAGTGTTCTTAGAGCGATTGAAATTAAATGAAGTGATGATGTTGAAATATCGTTTACTGTTTTTTTCTTCTATGCAGTTTTGTTAGAATTTTCTAGTTGTTGCCTGCTGAAAATCATAAATGATGTGTCTTTTAATTTCGCCTTATTTGAAACAAATCTAGGATGGTTATAAGAATGGGGATTGAAGATGGGGAATATCAAATCACCATTGGTGTTATTGTTAAAAAATTTGCATTTATTTATTTCGGATTCAAAATCATATCTCCCATTTCCATGAGCCTTCTTAATGAATTTTGGTTTACCCAAGTTCAACTTGTTGTCTAAAAATGTGCACCTTTTCCTGTACTAGCCACCTTGAGAACCAGTGGTTTCTGTGCTGATATGTTCCTTCTTTCCCATTAACTGGCTGAGTTTCACTGTTGTTTTGGTGGTATTGATAAGAAGTTTGTCTTGATTTTTGAAATGTTTGTGTGAACTAATCCTTTTACCTTAATCATGCTTCATGCTTTCTATAGCATAAAGCTCATAATGACTTCAGTTGGTTAGCATTAAATTTTGCATCTTGCATCTTTCAAAATTAGTACTACCTATCTTTCTGCTTGCAGCTGAGGCTTGCAATTTATAATTACTAATTTACTATTGTCGATTTCATCCATCTTAAGGTTATGTTTCAATTTTAATTTATTTGTTCTTTAATTTGCATATATTAAAGTTATCTGGATTATGGGGAGAAAATGTCAACGGAGGCGGCTGCGGAGAGATAGAATCAGTGCACTCCCTGTAGATATAGTTGACATGATTTTGGGGTTCTTATCGACTAAACAAGCTGCTAGAATGGCTGTTTTGTCTACCTTTTGGAGAGATATGTGGTTCAGTCTTACACAACTCAAATTTGACTTCGGGTTTCTTTACCCCATTGTCAGAAAATATTGCGGTGAGATGAGGGCCCAACCCACAAAAGAGCAAAAGAAAAACTTTGAAATTTCCGTGTCTGTGGCTTTGTATGTAATCAACAAAGTCCTCAACCAGCACAATGGTCTTATACGCAAATTTGTCATTGATTTTCAGACAACCTTTTACAATAGCAGAACTCTTAGGTACCGGTCGTTTGACTTGGACCAGTGGTTTCTTTTTGTCACACGAAAAGGTGTTGAAGAAATCAATCTTTCTCTTTTGGGTGAAGATAATTACAGGCTGCCAAATTGCATATTTTCTTGCCTAACACTAAAGGAATTGCATCTTAATGAAGTTTGTGTTGATTCAATAAATGCCCACTGCACATTACCAAATGTCATTTCTCTTCGTTTTGAGAATGTTGACTTTGATGGTGTTGATCTTCCAGTTCCAGTTGATTTTCCTATGCTCGAGAATCTCTCATTTATAGGTTGTGATGACCTGTCCAATTTGAACATTACTGCTCAAAAACTCAAAAGTTTAACAATAAACAATTGCCGTGTTTTCCAACTCTCTATTAACTCAGACTTGAGATCTGTTCGTACTCTTGATTTGGATAATTATGCTTTCAAGGTATCTTAGACAGACTTTTTTTTGTTTGGATAATTATTTATTTAAAGTATTTGTTAGGACTTAGGATCTGATCTAACTTCATTCTATTTGGTTTTAAAGGAATTTGTTAAACGATGTACTAGGAGGGGACTACAACCACAACCACTTCCACTAAATGTGGAATACTTGAGAGTATCAGAACACAATTATTTAAGGGATGACATTTCTTCTGAATTCATTCATTTTCTTCGAATATGCCCAAAATTATGCAAACTTGATATAAGTGTATTGGTAATTTCCCTTTATTAATTCTTCTGTTGGTTTTAGTTGTTTCCATTATTATTATTATTGTTGTTGTTGTTGCAGCAGCAGCAGCAGCATTCCTTAATACAATTTTGTTGTGTAAATGTTTTAACCCTTTGTTTTTTTCCTTCTATGAAGTTAAATGATGTTTTGGGAAAACTTTCCGAGGAATTTCGTAGTGTAGCTCAAGGACTTGAAATGCTTCACAATTTGAATCTGGTAGATTTTGTTGCGTACGAGGAGGAGTTTGTTTACATCAAGGGGCTGCTTGCTTTCTTTCCTGCCCTTGAGGAAGTTGTCATTAGACGATCAGAAGCATGTGATTGCAATGAGAACTTTAAAACTTACAAGGAGAAGCTTTTGCATTTAAAATGTGCCTCTACAAAAGCAAAAATAACTGTTATTGGCTAAGAATCTTTTGTACTTCTATTGAATTGAGTTTTTGCTGATTCCATACCTCTGTATAATTGTTAGTTTTAGTGTCCTTGCAAACCCTCTGGATAATTGTTAGTTTGAGTATCCTTGCAAGTTATAATTGTTAGTTTGAGTATCCTTGCAAGTTATACTAATATATATCTGTATAATTGCTAGTTTGAGTATCCTTGCAAGTTATACTAATATATTCTCACATAGCAGGATAAGATTAATTCAATTAAATTTTGGTTATTATCATGATATTTAATTGCAATACTTGAAATGATAAGTTAAGTTGTCACATTCGGGGTACGTAGGAAACGATTTTCAACAATGAATATATAATAATATTCAAAAAATTCCTTCAAAAAAAATATATAATATTCAAAAAATTATTATTATTATTATTATTATTATTATTATTATTATTGTTATTATTATTATTAAATAAATAAATAGCTATAGTAATTATAATTATAATTATTGCTCTTCATTAAATTGACATATTAGCCCTAGAGATATGTATATTGAATAATATAAGATGTTTATTCTATAAATTTATAGATTTTTAATTATTTTTATAGCTTTTTAATTGTAAGTTTTTTTTTTTTAAATAAAACTCTAAATTGAATATACCATTACCAATTTTCAATGATTTCTATTAATACTTAGTATTTATATAAATTTTCTTTCGAATCTTTTATGATATATCATATATTTTTTTTTATAGATTTTAAATAGCTTTATGTATTGCAATTAAAAAAAATCATCTTTATTTTTTTAGGATTTACTGGGTTCCGTAAAGAAAAATATTATATATTCTCACATTCTCTACTTCCATTTTTTACTCTCACACTTAAAATTTTGATTTAGACACATTTATAAGGGCTCATTATCTTATGTGCGCCAACGTACGTGTTTGTATGTATGTATTCATTCTTTCGCCTTTTCCATTCTCTCGCTGAAACTAGCTTCATACTGTGATTTAAAAAACTCGATCTTTCAACTTTTAAGGAAAAATATTCCAATTCTAGTGGCGATGTCAGTGATAGTTGGATGTATGCACCTTTGTATGTAATCAACAAAGTCCTCAACCATCACAATGGACTTATTCACACATTTGTCATTGATTTTCAGTATTCCAATAGGAATACGCTTCGGTCTTAGTTGTTTGACTTGGACCATGGTTCCTTTTTGTCACATGAAAAGGTGTTGAAGAATTCCACCTTAGTTTTATGGTTGGAGATGAATATAGTCTTCCAAATTGTATATTTTATTGCCTAACATTAAGGAGAATGCATCTTAATGGAGTCTCAATTAAATTAATAGATGCCCATTGCACATTACCAAATGTCACTTTACTTTGTTTTGAAAATGTTGACTTTGTTGGTGTTGATATTCCCAAAGCGTGGCATATATTTCTCCTCCTCTTAATTTGGGCGGTGTAAATGTATTTACCCGTTGTTTTCTTTGTTCGAAGACCACATTTTTTTTCTTTCTTCGTTTGTTCTCCTTCCTTTAACAACAATGTTTCCCCTTCTTCCTATTAGGGGATGAACAATATATGTCATATTTTGAAAATTGGGGGACATTGATAATTGGTATATTTGTGAGGAACATAAATTATAATTTTCATTATATATATATATATATATATATATATATATATATATATATGACATATATTGCCCCTCATCTAATAGGAAGAATGAGAAAGATTGTTGTCGACGGAAGGAGAACAAACGAAGAAATAAAAATGGAAGAAAGAAAACGACGAGTAACTATATTTACACAATTAATAATTAAGGAGAGGATCAATATATGCTGACAGGCAACACTTTCATCATTAATAATTCAGAAATGACATTGATAATTAGTATATTTGTTAGAATATATATTACAATTTTTCCATTCAACATTTATTCTAATACTAATCTTTTCCATGCGCGATGTTCAAAAGCATATGCCCAATATTTATATTTTAAAAAATAACTAACAAATTCTTATTAATTAAAATCTAAATGAAAAAAATTATTTATTGTATAATGTTTACAAATATTATTATCATTAAAGAATATAAGAAAAGGATAAGGTGGATGCATGTGCATGGTAAAATTAATAGAAAAGATAACGGAAGTTATAACAGTAAGGGTATTTTTGTTCAAAAATCTGTATAGTACAACCCTAAAAACACAATATACAAATTGTTAGCACTAAAGACATGGACATAAATGAGATATATAACTTTGATTGAGACTTTATGTTTTTAGAAGATTAGTTAAAATCTAAATGAAAAAAAAATTATTTATTGTATAATGTTTACAACTATTATTATCATTAAAGAATATAAGAAAATGATAAGGTAAATGCATGTTCATGGTAAAATTAATGAAAAAGATAACGGAAGTTAGAATGGTAAGGATATTTTTGTTCAAAAATTTGTATAGTACAACTCTAAAAACACAATGTACAAAATGGTTAGCACTAAAAATATAGACATAAATGAGGGATATAATTTTGATTGAGACTTATTATGTTTTTAGATTTTAGATATGAGGCCCGTATCTTCTATGAGAGGCGTATCCGCTATCCCATCCTTATTTTTTAGGGGGAGTTTGGTTCGGGTTATATATGATAACAAAAGTTATATTTGGCTAGTTATATAAGGTTCCCATGTTTGGTTGGAGTTATCCAATATTCCCATGGAATGTTGTTTTCCCTCCACATAAGCATATTCCTTAATTTCAAGGGAATGTGATACTCTTCATCCTCTTAAGTAATATAACATTCCCTTGCAATCTTTAGCTTTTTGATTTTGAGGAGCATAATCTTTTGTTAACTATACATATTAATTGGTTATGTTAATAAATGGTGTTCTTTTTCAAATGGTATCCAAATGTTAGATTGATTACTACTTTAGGTGCTAACTTAGTTTCTTTGGAGAGTTTGTTCTTGTGATGAACTAGTTTTGCTTCCAAATTGTAGCAATTTAATGAATTTTAACTTCTAATCTTCATATCTACTAATTTGATGAATCTTATTGGATTAATATAATCTGTATTAATATACTAGTTTTTCACACGCGCGTTGCGCGATTAAACCAATGTCCAATGCATATTTTTAAATTAGTGTTCCTTAATTGGTTAAAGCATCATATAATAATGAGAAAAAATGCTAAATTAATAAAAATCAAAGAAATAGTCTCGATGCTTATATATTTTAATAACACATAACGAAATTGTAAATAGCTAAATTGCAACTAAAATAAGTACAAACAAATAAACCACTTACATGGGAGCAAATGGCGTGTCATCGTTGTCACTTGTTTGGGCAACAGTCCGACCATTTAAAATCCATGTGTAATTGTATTTGTGATCAAGTACTTTATAGTTCGTCCGGGCAGGTTTGACAATGACATTTGAGATGATGTACCATTTGTTGGTTTGTAAAGTGATATCATACATTCCAATGTCATTATCAAACACTATTGATTGAACCCGAGTTCTTTGCATTTAGATATAGCATTTACAATGATGTTGGTGGTGAATGAGAGCATCTTCATAATAATAATAATACTAATAATGATAAAAATAAAATAATAATAATAATAATAATAATAACAACAA
Organism: Ipomoea batatas; assembly: GCA_002525835.2. Taxonomy (NCBI): domain Eukaryota; kingdom Viridiplantae; phylum Streptophyta; class Magnoliopsida; order Solanales; family Convolvulaceae; genus Ipomoea; species Ipomoea batatas. The sequence goes on along the minus strand of NXFB01000136.1, from coordinate 130,079 downwards.
CAACAACAACAATAATAATAAAGGGAAAAAAAATTTACTATTTACTTATTGTTTCATCCTCAAGTACGATGAGCATATACTTTTTCTCAGGTGTTCTAATAGCGATTTTTGGTTTGTTTTTCTTAATGACATGAACTGTACAACTCCAGTCCACAGTTTGTGCGTCAATATCAATTGACTTTACTGCATTTGTTATTACTAATATCCTTGTGTCATGGAAAATATGTTCATAAAAGATGTTATGAAATAATATAATGGGAACCACGACATAAATTCAAAAATCATAAATTAGGGAGCTAGGAGTAACTAAAATGTGTAGATTATAGAAGAATATAATGAGAACCACAATAGATGAACATTTTATACAATAGATATATTTACATAACGATATTGAAGTTATACTAATTAATGAGTATATCATCATTGATTTTTTTTAAACTGTAATCATTATGAATACAAATAGAAATAATAGAATTAGCATGATAATATTTTGACAATCATACCTATAGAATGTCAAGTAGATAGTGTATTGCAGAATATGTTAGATTTAGTTTTGGGTGAATACCAGTGAAAATTAAGGGAGGGGTTTGTATACTGTTATTTTGGGTAGAATAATGATCTAGTTAGGAATCTATACAAAATTGTATTATAGAATCTTATTAAGACTTCAATATTCTAATTTTAACTTAGGAATCTATACAGAATTGTATTACAGAATATTGCCAATTTGTTTGAAAACGGCAATAAAGAAAAAAATTGCCTAAAGAATTTAATGTTAAACTTCCGTTATATTTAACAGAAAATTTTGGTAAAATTATAAAAGATTAGGATATATTAGGAATTTAATTGGAGGTTGCACAATAATAAGAACACAAAATACAATATGTTATAGCAGACTATTACACCAACATTTTTTTAGTTCCAGTTAAGGGTCTAACATTATTGGCTCTTATTATAAGTGTAGATTATAAGGGTGCGTTTGGTTCGTACATGGGAATCGGAATCGGAATGGGTATCAAATACTTGGTAATTGTAATGGGTTTTGGTGAAAGTATTTAGCATGTGATACAGCAAAATACGGAAAGTGTACTGTAATATATACGGATCGGGTACAAGGTACAATACCCTAAAGGGAGACCGAGCTACGTGACAGTGGGTCAGAGGTTCCCGGTCTCTTTAGCTACTGTTCGGTGGAAATAGCCAAAAGTCTTCCTACCCGCATTAAATGCCCCTTTTATAGCGACGCCCACTGGCCCCTCCGGTCTTCCGGCATGTAGGACGCGTGGCGGACATGCACCGGTCTGTCTACTGTTCCCGCGCACTCGCGGTCCGCACGTGCGGGTGTGGGGTCTCAGGTTCGAACCCCCGCGGAGGTATCTTTTCGCAGCCCGGGCTCGGGGTCTTCCTGGTAATACAGACCGGGTCGGTAAGCGTATATAAAGAGACCGGTAAGGTACACAGCGGAGACCGGGATTTATCCCTATCAACTAGCCCCCCAGTCCGGTCTTTCGCGACCTCGGGAGAAGAAAGTCCGGGCTGTCCGACCCCGGGTCGCCCCCTTGGCTGCTCGCGGGGTGACGTCAGCGCACGCCAGCCCTAGCTCTTGCGTGTCGCGCTCACGCGGTCCTCGAAAATTGGGCCTACACCAGGCCTAGGCCGCGGGAACTGAACCGTCGGCCTTCTCGCTCCGCTTACTATAAATACTTGGCCCCTTACGTCCTCTCTCCTTTCTACGGAGAAAACTTGAACGAGAGCTTCCCGAGCTACCACCATTGCCCGAGCTAGAGAAAAACGTTAAACCGCGACTCGTCTCCGGCTCATCTCGAAAAAAGGTAACTCTCTCATCTGTCTTTGCCTAAACTTTTGTCTTGCGGTTTTAGGCGGTTTCGGGTCCCGGGCTGACCTTAGTAAGACGCCTCCCTGTTCTTGCTAGGTGCAGCCATGAGCGGATCGGATAGCCAAAACCCGTCCTACCACAGCTACGGCGGCTCAGTCGAGATCGGAGCGTTCACGGTCTCGACCTACAACTCCGACATCAACG
>NXFB01000136.1:115494-127924 GCA_002525835.2 Ipomoea batatas | reverse complement strand
CGACCGGCCTGCCGTTAGCCGCTACGCACCCCACTGGGCTAAGCAACGACCAGGAGACGGATCGAGCCGCGAAACGGGGAAAGGAGAAGGAAGTCCTCGAGATCGAGGAAGTCACGACCGCCAAGCGCTCTCGGCGCGACGGGGCCGGGTCCACGACACCGGTGATCGACGTGCTGATGAGGCACGGGGACGCGCCCCCTGCGGCCTTGCTAGCGAGGATTTGTGCCGCAGCCCCTCCTCCGGAGAAGACGAGGGGCTGATCGACCGCCTTGGTCGAGGAGCGCATTGCTCGCGACCTCATTCAGGTACTTCTGAACGTTCGTTCAGCTTTATTAAATTCGATATTCTTATCCACGGTTTTGTGCAGATGGCCCACTCGGTGACTGACCTGTTCGCCCGAGCTAAGGACGGGGACGATATCCACCGTCGAGACGTTGCCCCGCTCAAGAAGTCCCTCGCCAAGAGGGATCAGCGGATCAAAGAACTCGAGGGCAAACTGAAGACGACCGAGGAAACCGGGCGGCGGATCCTGGAGCGGGCCGATTTTGGCGAGAAGATCCTTACCGATCCCGTACTTCTAGCCAAGCACATCTGCCGAGGGCGGGAGACCGGGGAGGTCGTTCTCGCGGCTATCTCGCGCACGCCGGTCGGGGAAGATTTGATGTACGAGTTCGGAACGTGGGCATTCAACAAAGGCCGGCGGGCCATGCAAAGCGACGTTCGAGCCGCCTTGGAGGTCTCGATCGACGACGACGATCTTTAGAGGGTCTTAGCCGTGCTACCGGACGAAGTGCCCGACCCTGGTCCGACACCTTCCTCGACCACCCCCGAAGGGCAAGTCTTACCGGTTCCCCTTGCAGAGACTCCCGCTGGACAAACGGCGGAGGATGCGGCAGCAGCGGAAGGTGCCACAGGGCCCGGTGTCAAGCCGTCGGGCGATCGCCCGTAGAGAGTAGAACGCGAGAGCCCGACCTCGTTGTGCCGGGCGTTGTTTCATTTTGACGGCCTTCAAGCCGTTTTGTTTCGAGAGCCCAGCCTCGTTGTGCCGGTCATTACTCCTAATTTGACGGCCTTCGAGCCGCTTTTCACGCGGGGTTATCTGCTTTCTTACTTCTTTCGTGCATTTATCTACCCCTTTGGTTTCGGTGACCGGGCACCTTGCTCCCGGGGTGAGCACCCTGCTCTCACCATTAAGGTCCGATGACCGGTAACCGGGCACCTTGCTCCCGGGGTGAGCACCTTACTCTCACCATTAAGGTCCGAAGACCGGTAACCGGGCACCTTGCTCCCGGGGTGAGCACCTTGCTCTCACCGTTAAGGTCCGAAGACCAGTAACCGGGCACCTTGCTCCCGGGGTGAGCACCTTGCTCTCACCATTATGGTCCGAAGACCGGTAATCGGGCACCTTGCTCCCGGGGTGAGCACCCTGCTCTCACCATTAAGGTCCGAAGACCGGTAAAAACATTTAAGAGGAAAACCGACCTAAACGGCCGACCCTACATTTCAAACAAAACAACCCCACAAGGTCTACCAAACCGACCACGTAGGGCGAAAGTAAACTGGGGCACGCAGGCTCCCGATCCTATTACAATGCTAATGATAAAAATGAACCAAGTGTTGAGAATTCCAAATACGGTCGACCGGCTTGCTGGTAGTGGTTTCGAGCCGGTAGGTCCCCGGCCTGACTACGGCCGAGATCACATAAGGTCCTTCCCAACTCTGGGCCAACTTCCCGCCCTCAAGCGGTTTGCTGGCCTGTCGCTCTCGCAACACGTAATCCCCGACCTGAAAGTACCGGCGCACTTTAGGGTCTCGGTACGTTTTCAACTTCTTTTGATACTCCTCGACCCTCCGGGCTGCAGCGTCTCTCCTTTCTTCCAAGGAATCCAACTCGGTGATCATCAGGGAGTCATTGTCGTTCTCATTGTAATCCCGCCCTCGTGAGGTCGGTATCCATGCCTCCACTGGCAGGCGGGCTTCGGCACCGTAGACCAGCGCGAAAGGCGTTTCCTTCGTGGCTTCACTGGGCGTAGTCCGGTATGACCACAAGATGTACGGGAGCTCGTCCGCCCAGCTTCGTCCGGCTGAGTGTAGCTTCTTCTTCAGCCCTTCCAAAATGGTTCGGTTCGCATTCTCCACTTGACCGTTCCCTTGGGGATATGCTACGGACGAGCGGACTGACCTGGTGCCGACCGTCGATAAGAAGTTTTGGAAGTATTCGCTCTTGAACTACTTTCTGTAGTCGGTCACCAGCTGAACCGGCACCCTAAAGCGGGAGATCACATTTCGCCATACAAACCGGGCGCATTGCTGAGAAGTGATCGTCGCCAACGGTTCGGCCTCGACCCACTTCGAGAAGTAGTCCACGGCGACGATGATGAAGCGACGTCGACCGGTCACCTGCGGGAAGGGTCCCAAGATGTCCACTCCCCACTTGGCGAACGATACTGCAGAACTGACCGGATGATAGAAGGTGGCCGGCCTGCCGGGGACTCGGGCGTACAACTGGCACGATTCGCACGATTTTGCCAAAGCCTCGCAGTTGAACTGGATCGACGGCCAATAGTAGCCTATCAGCATTATTCTTCTCGCCAAGGCCCGGCCCCCCTGATGGGCGGAGCAAAGTCCGGAGTGCAGCTTGGTCATCACAAGTTCCGCTTCAAATTGGGACAAGCATCTCATCAACGGCCCCCCGTATGATCGCCGGTACAGCCGGTCGTCGACAACTTGGAAATGGGGGGCGCGTAGTTTCACCTTTCTGGCTCGCTGCTTGTTCTCCGGCAAGGTTCCGGTCTCTAAGAACGTCCGGAGGTCGGAAATCCATTCGTCTGCCCCTGTCTCGACCAGCGCCACCGTTAGTGCATCAATACAAGCGGCCGATAACTCTTCTACCCGGGCAACCTTGGAGATGTACTCCGGAGCCTCATGCGACAAACGGGACAACATGTCGGCGTCTGCGTTCTCGGCCCGCGGGACATGTTCGGCGACGCACGCATCAAACGACCCCATAATCGACAGGGCGTGGTCTCGGTACCGGGCTAGGCGCTCTCCTTTCGCCTCGAAGGCTCCTGTAACTTGTCTGACCACTAAGGCTGAGTCTGTCCGAATCTTCACGTGCCTAGCTCCTAGAGAACGGGCGCGGCACAAGCCAGCTACGAAGGCCTCGTACTCCGCCTCGTTGTTGGTCGGTACAAAGGTGAGCGATAGGGCATAATAAACATTGAAACCCTCCGGACTCGTGAGAACTACACCAACCCCGGCACCCTTCTTGCAGCTCGACCAGTCAGTCGCGATTTCCCAATCTGCCGGAGCGGGGTCGGCGGTCGGCGAGGTGACATTGTCTCGTGCTGAACATTCTACCACAAAATCAGCCAAGGCTTGTCCCTTGATGGCCGACCTGGGCGCGTACTCGATTGCAAACTGGGTTAACATCATTGCCCACTTAATTAGTCGTCCGGATGACGTGGTCGTTCGTAAGATAGCGCCCATCGGCTGGTCGGTCAGCACTCTGATCACCCGGCCTTGGAAGTAGGGTGTGAGTTTCTTCGCGGTCATGTATAACGCGAACACGACCTTCTCAAGTCGGGAGTATCGTAACTCGGGGCCTTGGAGCAAGTGGCTAATGTAGTAGACCGGGCGCTGTAGTCCTTCGGGGTCCGTTCGGCAGAGCGCCGCGTTGATCGCGCGGTCGGACGCGGAGAGGTAGACCTGCAGTTCCTCGCCGGGCTCCGGTCTAGACAGCACAATCGGCGAAGTCAAGTATTCTTTCAAGCTCTCGAAGGCCTGTTTGCAATCTTCCGTCCACACGAAGGCGGACGTCTTCTTTAACGTCTGGAAGAACTGGTGGGCCCGCTCGGCGAGTTTAGATAGGAAACGACTTAAGGCAGCCAGCCGATCGGTCAACTGTTGGACTTCTCGGACCGAGGTCGGCGGTCTCATGTCCATGATTACTTTCACTTTGGCGGGGTTCGGCTCGATCCCTCTTCTCGTCATCATGAATCCCAGGAACTTTCCGGTCTGGACGGCGAACGTGCACTTTGCCGGGTTGAGCCTCAACCGGTTAGGCCTCATGATCTCGAAGCTTCGCCTAAGGTCCGAAGCGTGATCGAGCATATGCCTGCTTTTGACCAACATGTCATCAATATAAGCCTCCATTGTTTTGCCGATCAGCTCCCCAAAGAGAGCGTTCACCATCCTCTAGTAGGTAGCACCCGCATTCCGGAGGCCGAATGGCATCACCCGGTAACAGTACAGACCGTCTAGCGTTATGAACGCGGTCTTTGCTTCGTCCTCCTCGGCCATCATCACTTGGTGGTACCCCTTGAACGCATCCATGAAGCTCAGTAATTCAGCGTCGGCGGTCTCGTCGACCATCTGGTGGATACTCGGGAATGGGTACGGATCCAGCGGGCATGCCTTGTTAAGATCAGTATAATCCACAGACATCCTCCAGGCCGGAGGCTTGGGGACGAGGACGACGTTCGCCAGCCACTCGGGGTAATGAACCTCCCGTATATGTCCGGCTGCTGCCAAAGACTTCGTTTCAGAACGGACGAACTCTCGTCGATCAGACGCCAAGTGCCTTTGTTTCTGCTTGACAGGTCGAGCACCCGGGCAGACGGCCAGCTTGTGACATATGGTCCGGCGATCGATCCCGGGCATATCTTCCGGGCCCCAGGCAAAGATGTCAGCGTATTCCCGAAGGACGACAATGACAACAGTCCGCAACTCGGGGGGTAAGGTTGAACCAATCTTCACAGTACGTTCCGGTCGGGAGTCTGACAGCGCTACCAACTCAACTTCCTCTGATGGCTCGGGGCGTTCAACCCGGACGTCTTCATTCTTCTTACTGATAGTGTTCACCCGGGACGTGTTGGCGTCCTGTTTCTGTACTGCCCGGACGTAGCACCGTCGGGCCGATTGGGGGTCTCCTCGGACCGTGCCCACACCTTCCGGTGTCTGAAATTTCATGCACAGGTGCGGCATTGATATTATCGCGCCAAGCTGAGATATTCCCGACCTGCCAAGGATGACGTTATGGACGCACGCTAGGTCCACGTGGTCGTGGGTTCGATCCCCACAGACGGCGCCAAAATGCTCTATTTCGATACAGCAAAATACGGAAAGAATACTGTATTTGGATTGAGTCGGGTACAAGGTACAATACCCTAAAGGAGACCGAGCTACGTGACAGTGGGTCAGGGGTTCCCGGTCTCTTTAGCTACTATCTTAGAGGAAATAGCCAAAAGTCCTCTCTACCGCATTAAATGCTCTATTTATAATGGGTTTGGCATGAACTCCGGTCTCTCGGCATGTAGGACGCGTGGCGGTCATGCACCGGTCCCTCCGTCGGTTCAAAGCGTTAGCGGGCGATCGCGTATTGCGAGGACTCAGGTTCGAACCCTCATCGAGGTTACCTTCCCGAGGTGTTTCCAGGATGCTCGACCTGCACAGACCAGGAAGAGGGTCTTGTAAAACGGCACGTATCGAGGTGAACAACCCGGAGAGGCCGGGAAACTTAGCCTGGGATTTACCCCTATCAGATTTAGTATCTCACCTATGAGAATAGGAGTTCACCAAAGCCAAACCTATCACATTTCTAGCTCACCTTTGAGAAAATGGAGTTGGAAGCTAAGGAAATGAGTAGACCAAGTGTTTGTTCATTGCCTCACATAGCCTAGTTGCTATGAGAATGGGGCTAGGTCTTTTGTGGTAGACCAATGTCCACGAGAGTGGGGCATTGGCACTTATACCACTCCCTCAATTTCATTATTGATCATTGTTTGGCTTAGTATCTTAGAACACTCATGAGCATCTATGCGGTGTTGTTTGATCTAAATCCTCTCTTTTAAGTTTTAACATTGTCTTTTACTCAATCAATTGCATTCTTTTACACTTGTTACTCTACGCAATCTTTTATTCTCTTTGGGTTAGCTCTCAAACACTCAATGCACTTGTGCTTAACCCTTTTCTACCCAACTTCTCTCTAGCCATTATTTGAGGATGATACTCACTTTACACTCCCACTAAAAACCAACTTTCACTCGTGATCGAGATTTTCTCCACTAAATCTGGGAAGCTCCAACCGTGGATAATAACGAGTAAAGTTCACTGGCCCACGCATAAGGGGTATTTATAAGAAGAAAAGAATAGCAAAAGATTGAAAATCGCTCAGCATAATTCCTCAAGTTGATCCGATGTGTGACACGTGTCCTTAGTCACGCCTAAGGTCCAAATGTTGCCACCTATCACTCCTAACTTAGAAATGATCAGCTGTATATCTAACCACTTCACCCGCTCGGGGTGACACTCTTCGACCGTGCCATGGTGTCACCCGTTGTCCCGATAACTTCGAGGCTAGGAACAACGGGTAAGGGGGGCTAGATTATAGTGCATATAAGCCCGATCGGGTTTCTAGCTAGACAAGCAGGGCTGACCACCCTGGTTCTTTACTGAGTAGAACTACGTAATCGCCAAAATTTCCCGACCTCTCGAGCAAACTAACCAGAGTATTCACCTTTGAGATCAAGAAAGCGGACTGCTACCATGCCCATTAAATCGAAGGCATGAGCACAATGTCTAATCACGTCCCATATACGCATTTCCCCTTTTATTACTCAAACACTTGGCAAAGCCTCCATGATCGGCCAACCAACATCCACCACGCGGGGAATAGGGATGGCAATGGATCGGGTGTGGGTCGAGGAGGGCTACATCCATCACCCGACCCACCTTACATTTTCTCCACCCACCCCCACTCCCAACCCGCATCGGGTGATTTTTTTCAAAACCCACACCCACCCCATCGGGTGTGGATGCCCACTACTGGTACCCACCACTTATCAACTTATTATTATTTTTTCAAAAAATAATATTTAAATTACTTACACATAATAAAATAATAAAATTCATTAGTTATACTAAAACATAAAATAATAGAAATATTTCAATATAATAACTAAATTGTTAATTTTTAAAAATAAACTAAGTAGTTTAGATGTAGAAATAGTAAAATGTTACCTAAAGTTATTGATATTTTTACAATTAACTATATACTAGTACTACTAATTTTACTATTATATATATACACACACTTGGTGTGTCGAGTGGGGTTCTAGGCGGGTTTTATATGTAGAACCCGAATCCAACCCGACCCACCGCAGGTTTACTTTTTTAACACCCACCCCCGATCCACCACCCACTACCACCCAAAAAAACCCGATCCATGCGGGGTGGATTCGGGTCGATACCCTGTAAGAGGAATACGCTTGCACCCGGGTATACGGGAGTTAAATACAACATTACATATAACTAGTTACCGCACACACATTGCGTGAATAGTTCAATGTCCAATGTGTATTTTTTAAATTAGTGTTTCAGAACTTATCAAAGTATCATTCGGTATCCTAGCGTATATTAATGCAAGATTATTAAATTTTTTATAAAAGTAAACATTTCAAAAATACATAACTATGAATTGTGGCATAACTTTTTGTAAAATTAACTGGTGCAATAGCAGCTTTAGAGGAAAACACTCTCATTGGAAGTACCCAAACATAATTTTTGCAACACAAAACTCTATTTAATGGCGTGATCCATGCTTTCTCTTGTTGCCACTTCCGCTAGAAATGAATTCTTGATTTAATCTAGTCTCTTGGTGTGCTTCATTGCAATTTTAGTGCCTTGGCGCAGTGCACCTTAAAAAGCATAACCAAATCCTAATTCCCCAAAAAGACAATGATAATAGGCATAGTTTCTCATCTGTATTGAATATATATTGTAAATTAGGTGTACCGTTTCATTAATGTGCAACACATGATTCTAATTAATTGACCAAAGTTCATGTTGAATTTTATACTTTATTTTTTTAATACACTTTAACATATTCATTGTATATGTTTAATAATTATGTTAATTTTTATTGGAATGGGTTCGAACCTAAGACCTTAGCTTCATTATTAAAATCAATGACTAAGTTAAGAATAATAAATAATTAATGGAATATTCTATTACTAAAGTTTATGCTGATAGGATGCGGTGGTACTTAAGAAAAGTAAATGATATAATAGAGGATAAAGTAGAAAAATATAAAAAAAAAATACTAAAATCAAAATAATTTGAGACATTAATTTTTACAAACAATTATACCAACATTTTTTATTTTCGGTTAGGGGCCATACTTTATTGGCTCTTATTAGGTTTTTAGATATATTGTATGTTAAAATCAAAATAATACGAACCACTATTTGAGGGTCCTTCGATGATCTTGGACCACTATTTGGTTGTACAAGAATGGAAACCCAATTTTGATCCAAGAGATGATAGAACAGAGAAGCTGCTAGTCTGGGTACGGTTCCCTATGCTTCCCATAGAATATTTTGAAGATGATTTTCTGTCAAAGATTGGCAAGAATGTAGGACGCCCCATCAAAGTTGACAGTACAACTAGTCTAAGTTTCTAAAGGTAAGTTTGCTAGAGTCTGTATTGAGGTTGATATGTCGAAGCCCCTGCTTTCGAAATTCACACTAGAACTGAAGGCGTGGCCGGCCTATCACCTATGAAGGCATCCACCTGGTATGTTTCAAATGCGGTCTGTATGGGCATAAACACGAACAGTGTGGTAGGGCTGCATCGAAAGGGGATGGCAATCCTGAGGAGGCTGATCGTGGTCAAGAAGGGGAGGGGCACCTGGAAGTGGCACCTCAGATGGCAACACACACTCATAAGCTAAAGGAAAAATATGGGCCTTGGATGCTGGTGCCTCGTAGGGATAGAAGAGGTCAAGGAAGGGGTGGTAATCGACCAACGAACAGTCGCCAACCCACAGGCAGGTTCCCAGTCACTCCAGGCACCACAACTGTGGGTGTGGAAACCCATTCGCGATTTGCTATTCTAGATGGTCTTGATAGGTTTGAACAGGGTCCCCAGAATGAAGAGGAAGGAAGATATATGAAAGACTGTAATACAAGTGGTTCACTTTCATAGATTAGGACCAATTACCGGCAATCTAAAAACATTACAGTCCAGAGAAGCAATGTAGATCTCCAAAGGATAGCATCCTATAATGTCCAACCGCATTAGTACAATCCACCACTTTGTGGAGTGCAGAGAGGCATGGGTGGTAGAGGCAGGAGTTCAAGGCAAGCAGCGGCAGAGTCAGAGCACACGGTAGTCCGTGGCTCCAACAAAGGGAAAAACATCATCACCAATGTGGTCTACCACCAGGGTGACCAGCTGGAAAGTTCAATGGCTCGCCATGATTTTGCACTGCTGGGCGATCCACCAGACGTTGCAAAAATCGTCACCAACCTGGATGATCCTCCTGATGAAACCTTGGAGGAATTGGTTAAACAAGATGGTCTAAATGACCATGTGGCTCATGACTAAGCGCAATCTGGTTTGCTTTTTCTGCTGTTTTCACGGGGACAGAATGCAGTCACCGACGCCTTGGTTAGCCTCTCCAGAAACTTTCCAAAAGGGATACGTTTGCAGGCAGATCCTCCGGACGTAATTAGCAATCTCCTACTTGATGATGCTGCTGGGTACCCATGTCACGCAAAGTATATTCTAGTAGCTAACAGTTGTACGTGAATATTTTTGGGTGACCCCCTTCCATGATAAATAAAAAAATAATACGAACCACTAATTTCTCCAAACAATTACAAACATGTTTTAATTTCGTTCCATACTTTATTGACTCTTATTAGGTTTTTAGATATGTTGTATGTTAAAATATTATGTATATGCACTTAACATATTATACATACATGTGTGTGCGGTTACCATGTAATATAATGTCGACACTAGCCTGAATGCTATTTTGGACTAGGGTCTACAAAGTAATATAGACGATGGTCCATGGTATAATTTGCTGTATAGTAGGCAATGGATCGGACCCCAATCCATCTTTGAAAAATGATTTGTTCTGTTCCCTTGCAAGGACGACAAAGAATTATAACAGGGCGTTTGGTATGCAGAAATAAGAGTACATGGAATTGAAATGTAAGAAGTGACAAAATGACTAAGATGCCCTTATGTTGTGGTAAATGTTGTAGTAGTAGTAGTAATAATAGTAGTAATAATAATAACAATAATAATAATAATAATAATAATAATAATAAATTATTATTATTATTATTATTATTATTATTATTTCAAATTTAAAAAAGAAAAAAGAAAAAAGCAAAGGGTATGGGAGGAGGGGAATTCACTGAATTGCAATTCAATGAATTGCAATTCCTCCAAACTGCATCCAACCAAACATGCCATTTAAGTTCCTACAAAATTCTTTAAGGAGTAAGCAATAATATATGTTTACTTTAATCTGATGATTCGGCAAGAATGCAAGATATACCAAAAAGTTAACAGAACAAAGAATGAATGGACTCCAAGAAACCATCTGTTGGAAGCATGCATGTCATGCAAATAAATCAAAGTATATCTGTGTTCAAATTAAAGGAAGTATTTAATTGGTGTTACGTTCTTTCTGTATATCATATATAAATCCAGCAAAACTCACAAACCATTATATTTCAACAACGTAACCTAACAAATTAAATCAAAGCAAAGAATTCAGCAAGGATTGGAGAAGTTGAAATAATAATATAATAATGGATTCAAGGAACTATGAAGATTTTGATCCAGATTATGATCAGATACAAGAGCCTGAAGTTGACACTCTCCTCATTCATTTACCAGGTCAGATTTCGATCCCTTTTGTAATCAAATTAAAACACATGCATTTACTAATCAGAGTAGAAAAAGAATGTGTTGAGTTTCAACTAAAAGTTTAAAGAAACTCAGGTTTCAGGAAGGACCAGTTAAGGGTTCAATTAATCCGAACAGTAATCCTCAGGATCAGCGGAGAGAGGCATCTGGAAGGCGACAAATGGAAGCGGTTTTTAAAAGAATTCCAGGTTTCATCCAACTGCGACACCAACCGGATCAATGCGAAATTCCAATCCGGCACTCTCTACGTAACACTGCCCAAACTCATCACAACTACGGAAGGCGAAGAATCGGAGGATTCCGAAAGCGAGCCGACGGAACCGGAGAATGTTTCCGACAACAAAGGCGTAGGCGCGGGTGAGGAGACAAAACTGGATAAGAAAGCGGCGAATGGTAAATCTGATGGGGAGAAAAGTGGCGCTGCGAATGTGGATGGTTACAGTGGCAATGCGGAGGTCCAGCTTAAGAGATCAAGAAAGATGATGAATGTGGTTTTGGTGGTTGTATTGGTTGTTGGTGTTGGCTTGTATCTTAACAGCAAGATGACTGGATGAGGTCGTCGTCGTCTAATGGTGCTGCTGGAGAGCTATGAAGATTAATTTAAGTAATTTATTATCAGTACTTGATTAAAGTGTATATTGATCCAATTGAATGTGGTATTTCTGTGTTAGTTTCATGTTATTGTAAATATATATAATACTCAATATTAATTAATTGATGAGCAAATTGTCATTTTGGTCCACTGACTATAGGGTACGTCCTCTTAATTGCAGTCCAAGACTTTTAAAAATGTTAATTGCATACACTGACTATTCAATTTTTGTCAAATTTGGTCACTCCGACCAAATTACCGGTCAATTTCGCCGGAAAATTCAAAACCCCTAAAATAATGAGGGTATTTTAGTCATTTCACATCCCTTTTCTTCTTCTCCTGCCAACCCATCTTTTTTTCTTCTTTTTCGGCGAACGAAAATTGCTTCTCCAGTAAGGTGAGAGGAGAGCGACCAGGCGGTGAAGCTTGTATTCCCGGAGATAATGAATGAACCACAACTGCCACCGTGTGGAGATACAGGGACGGCACTAGCGCTTTCCCCTACGACTTCACCGTTGCCATGGTCAAGATGGGCAACTTGGCTCCGTATGGCTCCGTTGGCCAGCGTCCAGCTTTATTGAAATCAGCGAGCAGCATCGTGAATCACACCAGTGCTTTCCTCTCCGACTTCGCCGCCACCATGGTCAAGATGCGCAACCTGGCTTCGTCGGCCGGCGTCCAGCTCGAAATCTGCGACGTTTGTAGCATTGTGACTCCCACTTCCATGGCAGCCATGTGAGAACGTAACAAAAGTAATATAAATTCCTCTTAGTACTCAGTTGAATCAGTCCGATCCCTTTTTCGTCGTGTAAGATTCCCAGTTTCTATGTTCAATTTTGGTTCGCCGGAGAAGCTCTCCTCTCCCCTTACCGAAGAAAAGTGGTAGCTCGCCGGAGAAGAAGAAATGGGTGTGAAATGACTAAAATGCCCTCGTTATTTTAGGGTTTTGAATTTTCTAGCGAATTTGACCGGTAATTTGGCCGGAGTGACCAAAATTGACAAAAATTGAATAGTCAAGGCATGCAATTAACACTTTTAAAAGTCGTGAACTACAATTAAGAGGACCCCTATAATCAGTTGACCAAAATGACAATTTGCTCTTAATTGATC